>CAAKHB010002042.1:135670-148207 GCA_901007665.1 Aeoliscus strigatus | reverse complement strand
TTTTTTTTTTTTTTTTTAACAATAATAATAATAATAATAATAATTTTTTTTTTTTTTTTTTTATTATTATTGTTTTTTTTTTTTTTTTTTTTTTTTTACTTAAATGTTTGTGCCTGTCCTTTGCCATTGAACCTCCTGACTTGACTTTAACCCCTAAAAACCCTAAAGATAAATCTGATGTGCCTGGTCAAGCTGAATTCTTGAATGTGGTGGGTTTGGATTGGATGAGAAGGTCCAGACGAGTCCAAAGTGGAACCCAAAGTGCTGAGATTTTTCCACTTGACAGATGAGGAGAGTTTGTTCCATCACCCAGGTGACGAGAACATTTTCTATTTCATCGGAATTTCTTTGTTTTAATATTCTTTACTTACTAATTAGAGCTGTTGCTCTATCTTTTATTTCCTCTCCCTCTTCTTATTGTGAACATCTCTTGTGAGGTAAAATAAAGTATCTATCTAAATAGCTGTATTAACTCCTCGTCCATCGTCCTTCATCTTCCATTTTTGTTCTGGACCACTTTTTACCATGTTAATCAATAGGACACAGATTTCCCAGTTTTTTAATCACATTCTCTTCCTTTATAAAGTATTTTGAAACCTGGATTGAAGTGTTTTATCAATAAAGTTAGTACTGTCTTCTTTTTTTTTTAAACAACACATTTATTGTTCTTAAGAGAGAGTAACATTATATCAGAATTATTTGTTATTCTGGCATTGTAATCAGAAAACCATGCAGTAACAGTTTAGAATCTAAACGGAACTAAAAATCACTCTGGAAATGGGTTTCAGGAACCATTCAACGTTTTCATACAGTTACACAATGACTGAACTAGAAGTATGCTCGCTGATGGTATCGTTCAATGATTTCCTCTTAATCCCCCCTAAAAACTGTGATTTGGTTGATTGGTTTCAAACTATTCAAGTCACTGTAATCCTCAATTCCATCGTCTTTGATTGTTTAGCGTGTCTGCTCAACCTGTCCGCCCTCTGATGGGTCCTCAGGTAATCCTGGTCTCCAAGGCGCCACAGATACGTCGAGGCTCTTTAACGCGGAGCAGCAGCCAGAGCTGAGCCGTCTGTCACATCTGCCGCCGATCACGTCAGTCCTCACAGAAAACGCCGCTCACCTGCCACTCAGCCGCTCGCTGCCTCCTGCTCTAATTCAATTTGCCACTCAAACCCGTCTCTGAGCCTGTCACACGTGTTCCCCCTGCTGAGAGGCCGCTGCGTCGACAACGCCTCGAGGACGACGGTAGATATTGTTTGTAAGTGATGGGTGTTACTGGAGGAAAAAGGAAAAAAAAAATAAACAAAAGCATAAACCTGAAATATTTCTGGTCAACCTACTGAAAGACAACTGAGTTAAACTGAAGAACAGATTCAGTCAAAAAACGTCTTACAAACGCATTAAGATTCCTGCCCTGGCTTTCTGTTAGAAGGGAAAAAACAAAAGTTGATGGACATCGGGAAGTTTCTGAATTTAAGAACAGTCAGGTCACATTTGTGAGCGAAAAGTTAAGTGGTCTTAATTGTGCTGTGGCTGCTACGCACATTCCAGGAGACAAGCACAAGTTCTTTCTCTCTGTCTATGTTAACGTGCTGATTTGTTCATTAACTCCTGCTCTTCTCCGATGAAGAAGACGTCAGCCTAGGTGAATATCGGTGGTTCTTGTCATTTCCTGTCAATTCAATGTATTGTGTCTGTAGCTATGATGTCTTGTCACTGCACACGGCACGGCAAAACTGTGCAGCGCTTTCTTGACAGTAGGATCAACAGGCCAGGAATAATATACATAAAATACAAACAAAACCACAAGGTAAAATAAAAAGGATATGAACAAATAGGAAAAAATGCCAAAAATAACAAAATCCACAAAATATCCAATAATAATTAAATAAAAAAGGCAAATATATAGTGAAATTATTTAAAACAAGATAAAATGCCAAAATAATGTAAAATACATAAGATACAAGATAGAACCAAAGATAGATAGCATAATTGACATTATTTATAACAGAAATACCTATAATGTTAAACAGGGTGTTTTATTTTGAAAATCTGACGGATGTGACACCACTTGCGCCCCTCCGCTTGATGTGTTCAGATTGATGCTGCTTCCATCCAAAATAGACTGGAATATTTTTGGCAGAGCGACTTCTGAGACGCACAAGCTGCAGCGTTTCTGGTCGAATCGTGTTCATCGACTCTGGCAGGCAGATCTGTGATTCATTGTCCTCATGTGAGAGGATGTTTAATCTATTTACAAACCAACGGTCACGTGGCAGGCGATATTAATCACATATATGTGTACTACACGGCGTGAAAAAGTAGGAAAATGTCGGCCACCTCCATTCAGACGATGCTGAGGAGCAAACACTGACATGTTAAGTAAGTTATCTGTGACTGATTAATTATAATTATCATGCATGTCACACTGCACCATAAGAACTAAATCAGCACCGCAGAGCCGGATAAAAACATCAAAGTGTGTTTAGTGCGCTGATATTGGAGGCACAAAATGCTAATTAACTTTTTTTTTTACTAAAGCAGTGTGGGATGTTGACAGCGTTCAGATGCACAGTGTCACAAATCCATATTAATCCAACGTGACAGTGGGGAAACTCTCCAGAATCAATGTGTCTGATTGATCGCTGTCCAAACGTGCAGTGCGAGAGCTCGTACTCTGAAAAAGAACCACCAGCAAATCCAAAATCATTCCGTCACATGTCCTGCACAAATAATCCTTTTAGTCGCTTGAAGAGCAGACGTCTTGAATTAAAGACAAATCTATAACAGAACATCCAGACTCGTCCTGCTGAGAAAAAAAAAAAATTGCAGCGCTGGTGCAGAGTTTAAATCAAACACCCGACGTCCACTCAAACCATCAACAAAGTCACATTTCCTTCATATGCTTCTGAACCCCCAAACTCATCCAAGGTCTCATTTTCATTCTCTCACTGGACAGAAAGATAGATAGACAGTCAGATAGAAATGTACTTTGTAAGGTTTTATAGGTTGTATGGCAAGACCTCGGAGCAAGTTTTCACTTTCACTTGATTATTATATTTATGTTTGTGCAGAGTCAGAATTATGAATTGAAATAGCAAATAAAATTACTTTGGGCAGGACAGGCGAACCACTTTGAAAAAGACTTTGAAGCAGAACACAGCCAACGTGTGCAGTCTTATATACGTGCAATATATTCCTCCTGTACATAGCCAACCACCCTGTACTTTGTGTATAAGACATATAATATTCATTTTATGCCGTATATATTGTAGAATATATATTTTTTTATTTTATACTTATTTTCATGTTTGTAATATTTACCTTTTATACTATTTAAGTTACATTAAAAATGACATTCTATTCTATTCTATCTGCCCATGCATCCTGCTGCAAATATAAACATATATGTATGTGAACTGTAATTAGATAAAATAAATGGGACAACTATTTAACATGTAAGTAAAGTTGAAAGAAACCACAAACGTAAAGCTAGGCTGAGCCGCCTGGCTGCGTTACCGAGCAGAAGAAAGAATCTATTTTGGCGTGTGAGCACATGATGTTTGATGTCTGAGAGAGTGAGAGTGACATGAAGAGGAGAGGAGGTGAAAGGTGGAAACAACCGATGCACTTCATGTTTCCATGGGTTATTTATAACTTCTCCGCAATGCTGCTTTTCCAGTGTTTGGCCTGATCCGCCTGAACCCGCCCTCCCTCTCTCTCGCTCTCTCACTCTCTCTCTCTCACACACACACACACACACACACACACACACACACACACGCGTGAGCGGTTTGTGATGATCACATGATCCACCTACCATATATCAACTAACAATGGACGGCTAACGATATATTAGCTAACAGTGGACGGCTAATGATATATTAACTAATAATGGACGTGCTAATGCTGAAATTCTGCATTAGCACGTCCATTGTCAGCTGTCTCCTGTGTTTTTCGTTTTAATAGTGAAACCTCCCATGAAGGTTTGTTTTTCGCACTCGCCACTGATCCACTGCTGCTATTGTGGAGTTCTAGACACAGATGCTGAAAATGTCCCCATCTCACATTGAGTAAAAATCTGATTCCTGGATCCAGATGGTTCCACAACACTACCAAGGTTTAATCATCTGGTCCTGGTCCATCAGCAAATTGGTTCAATGCTTTGAGTCACGTTGCTAACAGACAGACAAACACGGGCAAAAACATTCTTGTCATTCTTCTTGTCAAAGGTGTAAGTAAGTTATAAGATCTTTTAAAAAGAAAAGTATCAGTACACATTCCTGCTGCCTTAGTTAAAAAACACCCGACTGGTATGGACACTTTGCCTAAATGCATGAATTCTATTATCACACTGATTCCAATCCATCCTGCTGACAAAGCGCACAGAGGCCTATGCTCTGTTGGGGCATGTTTTACCACAGCCTGAAAAGTAGAGTCTTATATATTAAATCCACTGAGTGAGCAGAGATAATTCCTCTGGGTGTGGAAGATGAGAGAAGTGTACACAGAGTGCAGCCTGATTAGGAAAATTGCTGTGAAGTCAGATTAGTTGCTTAAATACAGGTGCAAAGGGGGACGCGTTCAGGGAGCGACTTTGCGTGTCTGCGTCTGGGTCCACCGCCGGCTCTTCAGCTCAGAAACCATTTTTCTCAGGAGCTCAAAGCGGTAGACAAGAGGAGCCAAAGTTTTCAATTGTGTCTGACCTCAAAGTGCTACAAGATCTCGATCTCAAGAGTTCTTGAGTGCGGTGATAGTGAAAACGGGTGTGAAAGCGAACTACATGTGGTTGGTAGCGTCGGTACAAACAAATACAAATGACAAACAACGTTAAATGTGGCTTCATAATGCGGTTGTGGTCCTCTATTGTGTCAGTGCCTCTTTCTTTTGAAGCAGCTGTAATCATCAGACTCCTGTAAAACTACTTATCAGTGTTAGAAACAAAGTGAGGCGACGGGGCGATAAGGCGGCTCACGCCCGCAGGTGTGATGCCACAGATGTGAACCGATGTCTTAACTAAGCAGCAGTGGAGATACGGCCGCTCTGGGCCTCACATGTGTCTGGAATTTTGATGATGCCCACAGTCTCCAAACATCCTGGTTATTTACGCCGATCGTCAGTGTCATGGAATGTTTAGAAAAAGTACATTATTGGACAATATTGTAATAATTCTGAACACAGATGTGCAATATACCACTGAATATAGAAACTAGAGGGTATTACTTAACCTGCAAACCTTTGTGTTTGTCCCTCATGTTTGTTTATTGATGTTTTTGGGGGGTTCAAACCCTGAAGGCTTTGGAGAACAAAATGAAGCCCTGAAGATGAAAATCAGCCTTAGACAGAGAAAAATCCATGAAACCTTCAGTATCTGAGTTCAAACGTCAGTAACAAATGGTGATATTCTATTGTGTTTTGTTCTATGGCCACTAACAAATACATGTCTGGCACTGTCGCATATATTGGCGTGAGGTTCTATAAGTACTTTTCTTACATCTCACCTTCACGTAGCATGGAGGAAGGAGAAGACTTCTTCAATAACACACTAATAAACATAAATACACGGACTGTGCATTCATTTATACAACACAAACCAACATTCCGACAGATTTTGAAAACAAAGCCTTCACGCAGTCCTCACTATCGCACTATCTTCGGACACTGCACGAACTTCACATTGGATTTCAGAATCCCAGTGTCCTTTTCCAAACCTGGTGGCGAGAGCTCGCGACATGAAATCAAAAGCAATCAAGTCGAGACTCAGCAGCCTTGCCGTCTCACACTGGTCTGCCATAGCGGGGTCTAATTAAAGCCCAGACCCCCGAGGTATTCGTTCCTACGACTGCTGTGGATCTTTGCTTTGTGGGTAGGGTTGGGGGGTAGGGGGTGGGGGCAAATCCTGCAAGTGCAAAGACAAACAGACTTATTAAGCCAAACAGGCCCAACTGGTGCTGTCTGATAAGTGACAAGAGAGACAGAGAGAGACGGGGTGGGGGGGCCTTTGATGGTGGAATAGAGGGGAAGAAAGTTCTCCACCAGGGTTAATAATGTTCAAATGACAAAGACTGTATCTTCAGTCAGATATGATCCCTAATGGAGGAGAGGAAAAAAAGACACTCTCAGGGCAGAAAATTCTCTTCGTAAGCTTTGACTGGTGCCAAACCAAAGCTGCAATTTGAGACAAAATCACAGAAAAAGGATGCAGACGGAAGTTTGTGGCTTTTTCCAGTGGCGGCGGAGTTAAATTATTCCTCAGAGTGGGGAAATGAGCCCGCTGACAGAGAAAGGAATTGCGTCAACACAAAGCTTACATCCCATTCTGATCCCTGTTAGCCTTAAGACTTTCTCTAGTGGCGCCCTGATTTCGCCGGGCCTGACATGAACATTCGTCTTACAGAGTTCAATCAGTCATTCCAGCTGCTCGGCGGTGACAGACCGAAGAGAACAACACGGCCACAAATCAAAGGTGAGCGGAGAGCCCCTCTCACGCCAGCGGGACGGCGAGATGTATTGCTGGAGACTTTGAAATGCAAAGGAGGAGAGGGATGTGTTTACATGGCCACATTGTGTTTATCCATCAAAAACAGATTGTACCGAGGCTGTGTGTGGAGATGGTGGATGACTGAGTGCTCAGCGGAACCTGGGTGGCATGCCAATCTCACAGCCAGGTCCCAGCGGTGATGGAGGGCAAGAATCGTGTTTGGTGCCACGTCTTTCTCCTGCGCTGCGTCCGCTTGTCCTCAGCAACACCCCGCAACTCTCAGGCAGGTTAAGGGCACACGTCAATGTGTGTCCAATAAATCCAGTATCTTTTCTTGAGAGCATCCTCCAGAGAGCTAAATACAACCAAAAGATAGCTAGCTAGCTGTATGTAGCTAGCTAGCTATATCGGTATCTAGTTATCTAGCTAGTTATGTATGTAGTTATGTGTGTCTAGCTAGTGAGATAGCTGGCAGGGTCTAAGCAGGAAAACCCTTCTTTAAATGTTGTCCAGTATTTTGGTGTACTGGCAGTATACGCTAGTAAATCTGCTGTACCTATCCTGCATTTTGTTAACAAGTTTTGTGAAGTTCACAAATTCGAAAGGCTTCCATTTGGCTTTACAGAAAAATATTGCAATGACCCACTGAAGGAATGATGGTGAAGTAAAAATAAATAAAATCCACACTGTTAAAGCAAAGTGAAAATAATTGAAATCAGAAATGATCTGATCCATTCTAGAGCTGATCTTTCCGTACTTATTAACGAGTATTCGCCAGGCGTGAGTACTACAGGTACATCTCTATGTGCTGCAGTACACGATAATTGGTGAAAAGTAAACAAATCTGTCATGGTCTGTTTAAACTCAAGAATGAAAAGAAGAATTTTCACCAGAAGCCAGTGAAGGACATTACATATTAGCTCTGCCACCCCTGGTGGCTCACTGTGGTATAGCTTATAGAAGCCTAGCTGATCCAGGCTGTAAAATGCTGTCAACATCAAAACATCCATACATTAATTTGCTTTTTTTGATGATCTCTGCTTTAACTGTGGCTGGAAGAGTTTCACTTGGAGATATACCATGAATTATACAACTGTATACCACATGATCACCGCCGCGCCTCCAATACGTTACTGTTGTAAAGGAATGCGATGACTGATTTTAATCCCTCATGCATTCATGCGACCCTAACACACACACACACACACGCACACACACTTCCACGCTAATACGCTAAGATAACTTGCGCTAATGTGCGATGCCGTGCTTGTTAGGGGAACTCTTACATCAAAAGGGATCTCCCTCTGGAGGCTTATGAGCAGGCATGTAAATACACTGAAACCCTTCCAGCTGTACCGTGAAGAAAAGTAGGCTAAATCTTCACCGCTCTGTGTGAGTATGTGTGTGTGTGTGTGTATGAAGTAGCAGTATGAGTTTAACACTGCCATTTACAGTTAATTCCACACATTCATCCGTGGCAAGTTAATTAACAGGCCCATGTTCACATCTACTAACGGTAATAAATACACTGGAGGAATGTAGAGGTAGTATATACTATATTTGATGCACATGCACAGAAGCAACACACATGCATTGGCTGAACAGTCTGATGAGATGACTGTTTTTCACAAAGTCAATGAAAGATTTCTTCCAACTTGATCGAATCAGCTCCAGTGTTCTTTGTTGGCTCTGATCTCATCGACTTTGTCTGAAGGAATCTGGATTGTCCATTTCCTGGATCAGTCCTTACTAGATATGGGGAACATAAAGCAGAACATTGTCCCCAGAAAGCCGATGATTTCATTGGTACCAATGATAAATAATGCAAAAATAATAATAATAATAATAACAAAAAAATCCAACACTGAAGTATGTTGCAGTATGATGCATCGATGTAAGCATGATGTCAATATGACATTCAGTATATGACATTCAAGTTTTTTATTAGTTGCAACGCACACAACAGCCAGTCGTAGCTGAAAATAAGACGAGACATCAGGAAGAAAAACAGGCGTCATAACCCTTTTTTAATGAAAGTTTACATCGGGAGCCGACTTAATCCAACATTCAATAAACCATCACATCCCTGGGGACATTTCGGAGGAATAGAGCCTTGATGAACGTGGCATTTGATTGCTCAAACCTACGGCGGGCATGCCATCTGGGTAATCAGCGGTCAGCATGACCTCCTCACACCCACACATCTGACCGTCATCGCACACCGCCGCTCTGCCAGCGCACCCGCCCAAACACACGTGTCTCCATCCTGCTACGGCTGTGAGGACCTTCAGATGACTGACCGGCCTCTCAACCCCGATGTACGGCAACACGTTTGACTTCAGCTGTGATGTCAGCACAATGCCGTCTTTCATGACCGATGCAGGCCCACAAAGAGAGGCTGAAAGACTAGCGTGATTGCGCCCATCACCACCGACCTCATCAACTCTTTTGTGTGCTGCGGCTCGGCGATGAAAAGTTAATTGCACAAGAATAATGCCGTGCTCGGGTTGAGTCAGCGCTCAACGGGCCGTACAAGGGCTGTACAAAGACGCTCGGGACAACAAACGTGAACGCGAGGCTGCGATTGGCGGACAATTGACCAATCAGTGTGTCAGCGACGGACAGAGCGAGGTCAGCTGATGCAGACCGCCCCTGTCTGTCACAAGCCGTCACAAAGTTTGATCCCAAGGCTCCGATGACTTATTTCTAAATGAAAAAAAACAGAATCTGTTCTCCTGTGAAACGGAACATTTTCCTCTGTTTCACTGGTGCAACTTGTTGCCCTTTATGTACATATTTCATTTAACTGACAGAACTATCTAATTGATGGCAACTATCTGTTGCGGTGAGTCATTACCGTCAACTTTCAGGAACCAATGGACGTTTTCTGATTATAGTCACATAATTACGGTACTCCTAAGTATTCTAGCATGAATGTGGGGCCAAGATACTGCCGGTGTTAAAGGGTTAATGTGGTACTACTTGATGTAAGAAACTACTGAACATTTACAACTACATGTAGTAGAAAAAGTGTTCCATTTGTTTTTTTCTCAGTCATTGACAAAAAGTTGTAAAGAGAACGCCCCCCCTGAATGTCTGATTTGTCAGCAGTAGCTCAGTATTATCAGTCAGTACAAACTTTATTTACTGTTTTTGTGGCACTTAGGTCTTTTGTGTCCATTTCAATGACTCATACACACACAGCTGCTTTACTTGTTGTCAGTGGGAATGTTGTTAGTTGTATGTGTAATACACGGAATGCGTTGGTTACACACTAAGTACGAGTGCATGGTGCCGATCTTTTGTTTCCCAACCTGTTCTTTGTTTCTTTGCATTGTGTTGAACTCACAAAAACAATTTTGCCATAAAAGCTATTGATTGAGTGAAACTCAGTGGTCACACACATTTTTCTTTCTCTTGTTGCACTATGAAATATTCTGCGCTAACGTTTCAAAGGCTGGCGCACGAACAGCGAATGAGAGCAGCCTGGCCTCTGTTGAAGTAATCTGATTACAGTGTTGTAAAGAAGAAAAAGTTGTGGTGGGAGCTGCAGCGCGGCAGCACTGAGGAGGAGACATCCGGACTCTGCTCTTATCTTCCTTCACCAGTCAGCAGAAGATACAATACTGCAGGATTTTATAGACAGGGCGACCTCAAAGGAGTGGGGCCAGATACCATTGATCTGTGAATGAAAGAGCGACTCGTTTTGGAACCGTCGCAACCGCTTGATGTCCCCTTCAGTGGCGAGGAATAAAACTGACGCCTCCTTCATTAAAGCCCTCAGCTCCACCTATGACAAGATGAACCAGCAGCCAGCAAATGTGCACGTTATCTCCAGAAACACACAGCAGTGTTTGTGTACAAGTGGTGTCAGCGCAGCAGCATTATTTCTTTGGAACAGGTCACATCTTTGAAAAACACAGAGAAAAAAGATCTCTCATCAACACTATTTTTTTTTCCGCAGATGTGTGCAATTGTCCTAACTGTTGTGGTGTTAAGCTCAGAATGATATGTGAGACAACGGATCATCTGTGATACGAGATAACACAGATGGCGTTGTTTTCCACTGTTGGTCCTGATCCAGAAGTGCCGGCTGCACTCAGGAGATCCTTTCCAGTCTCCAACTAAAGAGTGTCTCCATCCTGGAAAGTCAAAAACAAATCTTTGAACATGTGCTTGAATGACGTCACGCCTCTTCTCCCCTTCCTCTTCCTCTTCCTCCTGATAATATGCTACTGGGTAGCACCAGCTCCACCAACTCCTCCCCACTATTGGCACCGCCGCTTGACGGTCGAGTTCATTTCATTTTCTGTGTAGCGTCAGTCAAGAATGTTTGCTCCATTTCCTTTGTTCATAAGACCAGATACCCATAATATACCACCTGATACTACAATGCGTATAGTCCTACACAGAAAAGCTGACATGAGTCTTTCAAGCATCTTTTGAGTTCCGGCCACTCAACCAGTCATTTATCATTTACATCAGAGGAGCTTCAGTGATAAAGTGTTGGATTGCATTGATTTTCTGTCAGTGGGAGCTTTCGTCCTATTTTTCTCCCCCTTTCACAATGCATCCCTAACACCTGCTTTCTGCTTTGTTAGCACAAAACAAAGATGTACAGCTTCTCAACATGAGTGTTGAGAATGTCACCTGCCTCCTGGCTCCCATTGATTCTCTGGCCATAGACCCATTATCATCCCAGATTGTAACAACTTTACAAATTCTTTCAGGAGAAAAAGAAAAAAGCTTGATGTTGCTGGCTGCTTCTTCTCATGTTGACTTGTCCGTTGTCACAGATATAACACACAAAAAAAAATGTTATCGGTCTCATATCTCTTTGCTCCTCCTGAATACACCTTTACAGTTTGCACACATCTATTTTTAGCTGAGTCACACTCTGGAGCCATATGCTCCCCATCTGCCGGGGTTTATCGGGGGTGAGAACGCAAAGTGCATTCCACACGCCGTCCACCACACCAGACAAACTTCCTACAATTAGTCGGATAGATTGTCACAGGCCAGGCTCATCGTCTAGTCGGTGTAATTCAATATTCTGCAAGTTATCAAACACCCAAGATGGTGGATCACTTCAAACATTTGCTGAGTAGGATTCATGGTTCAGCTATGGACTGACATTAGCATTTAGCATTAGCACCTTTGTGTGTTATGAATGACACGATTGCAGAGACTTTACTTCAACCATGAAACACAAAGCCAACGCAGTCAGAGTTGCTGCAGAGCAAACGGTTGGTCCTGCCGCGCGATGTAACGACGTAGCGATGTGACAGAAATACAGCTGCAAGCAGGCACATATTTATTACGGAATAATACGGCAGTGGCGACATGAAAAATAGGGTATTTTATCATCCTTGTCAAGTTCACTGCTGGCCGGCTGAATAGCGCCGCGACAAACTGGATATTGACCACATTGAACTGATGTCTGCGGGGCTGCGTGAATGACCCGCCCTCCCCCCGCCGGCGACTGCTGGAGCTAGCGCTCTGGTCGCTGCCAGCGCCTGCAGCTGCTCATGAATCTCTCGGTGTGAGTTGTCATGGCGATTGAAGTGGCTAATATACGGATTTTTTGAGCAGAAGATGCTTCAACTAGAAAAGCACTCGGAGAGCACAGACCTCCAGCAAGCAGCTCACATCCCACGTCCCCTGACCATGTCATTTGCAGTTCAAAAGTTATCGACTGAATTCACTATTCCTCTAATGGTGGTTTTCTTCTTGGTCTTCTTCTTCTTTAGTTCCAGAACTATTGAAGAGCCAACAAATCTGTTCCCTCTGGTTCAGACTCAGTTCCGACCTGGTGTCAGTTCATGTCTTTATCTTTAGACCAGAATAGTTCCTGTTGTGGATGGTAGGATCCAGAGTTTAGTCCGATCCAGATCAGACTCTGATGTATCAGAGAACCTACAGACAATGGATCCTGGATGTTGTTGACAACAATCTGACCATTTATCATTTCAATCTAGTTTAATAAATTCACCAATCATCAAACATGACTTTGTCACTAATAGCCAAGTAGTTCATTGGTGGAGGTAAAC
>CAAKHB010002042.1:102374-126469 GCA_901007665.1 Aeoliscus strigatus | reverse complement strand
TCTCTATCTATCTATCTATCTATCTATCTATCTATCTATCTATCTATCTATCTATCTATCTATCTATCTATCTATCTATCTATCTATCTATCTATCTATCTATCTATCTATCTCTCTCTCTCTCTCTCTCTCTCTCTCTCTCTCTCTCTCTCTCTCTCTCTCACTCTCTCTCTCACACACACACACACACACACACACACACACACACACACACACACACACACACACACACACACACACACACCTCAGAACGAGTCTATAAATAATAAATGTGCGTCCGTGCAGAGGCATCAGATGGATCGAAAAATAGAGTGGCCTTGTTTATACACCTCCGCCCAAGCAGACCGCTCAGGGAACAAATAAGAGCTGCAATCACACAGTAGAGCCTGCAAAATATCATTAGAACTACACGAGTGTGTAAATAGTTTGAGCACTAAATAGGTAGAAGGTTTCATTTCAAACCTTCACCGGCTTGTCATTCACTCTTTTTAATTAACAAGCCCATGTGACAGATTGGAGACCCAAAGCCATCTTACGTAATGAGACCAATTTGTGCTAAATGTTTATTAGATCTGTGAGTAGTTCCCCCGTGCTAATTTCCCATTCAACGGTGTGAGTTTGAGGCACACTAGCGAAGCAGGAATATGAATGAAGGGGCTCACACTGATTCCAGGCAGAATAATTACAGACGCCCTGTAATTAAACTAATATGAAGAACATCTTGCACCTCCACCACACGGTTGGGAAACGTGCAGGTATGCACAAGTACACAACACTTTGATGGTATTTGTGTGGATTCATTTCCTGCTAGGAAACACTATGTTGACAGGTTTGACCACTGGATGATGTAAAATGTGGTGAGATGATTCTTCAGGTTGAACAGTTTGACTTTTTTAATCATACCTGTGTTTGTATGTATACTGAGAAACAACGCAAGGTGGAAACACAACTTCATATCAACACAACATGTGGTGTTGATACTTACTAAGTCTAATTTCTGGTCATAAAAGTCTTTTTACACTCACCGGAAAATATGAAAATGTGCTTGAAACAAGAGAAGGTTGTCTAAAACAAGTTATTCTTTGTGCTGTGTCATTTTCAGTGTAACGACGTTTTATGACTGTAAAATGAGAAATAAGACACTTACTCCGTAAGAATTGTCGTCTTAGTTGAATTTTTGCAGCGGATGAGTCAGCGGAAGCTAATGCTAACTGAATGCTAACAAAGAGAAGCACGTCCGTGGATGCTCTGCAGCACCAGAGCCTATTGACTCATTATTATTCCTGCAGCAAGGACCAGGAGCTAAGCACCACTGTGTGTGTGTGTGTGTGTGTGTGTGTGTGTGTGTGTGTGTGTGTGTGTGTGTGTGTGGTGACACGTTATTTCGATGTACAGCTGTGCAATGACAATGAAAGCATTTACTTTCTTCCCATCTATGTGGGAGCTGGGAGAGAAAACATGCCGACTCTCCAGACCACAGCGACACCTCCTCCCACTAACAGCCTCCGCTCTGCTGACACATCCTGATAGGGGAGGAGAACAAAACCGAAGGTGCAGGAGGGGGTCGTCACACCGAGCGCCGCTCCACTAAACAGCCAAAAAGGTGAGAGGGAAAAATAAAAAGCTGCGCGTCATGTAGATGCAGCTCGCTTCTGGATGGAGCACATGTGTCTTCCTCTGTTACCTTAGCAACTGATAAAACACAGTGACGGGGTTGCGAGTTTCAGTTCTTGCTGCCCACAGCTAGTTTGGGTGCGTGTGTGTGTGCGCGCACACCCCTTCTGGCTTAAATAAAGTCACAACAAAGTGCACTGTGGTGAAACGGCGCCTCGTTTAAACGCTAATCTTAACTGTACTTCACGACTGCGGCGAACATGGAAGCTTCTTCAGGGTTCTCGATGATCGCCGTTGTGATGTCATCACCTCTCCATGACCTGGACACGGCGCAAACACGGATTTTCTGCAAAGCTCTCTCTCGATACACTGCAGATTTTCCGTTGAAAGCCTGGCAGCACCGGAGATGACTTGAAGCTGTAATTCACATGAATATCTCTTCCAAACATAATTTCACATTTCCCGAGTGTGGCGCCAGCTGTCAGAGCCATCTCTACTGGTGCAAAAAGATTTCTGCCGAGTTCAAAGAGAGTAATGAGCAGGCTTTCAAATACAGAAACAAATCTGTGAAGCAGTGTCAGGGAAAGAAACGGAATGAAATCCAGTGACGCGCATCATTTGGCGAGATGACAGCTCCTTAGTAATGGGAATTGGTTTTGCTGTTTTAGCAGGTTCCCCGCTGAATCTCAGCCATTGTTGTTCTCGATCACTTTGAACCAAGTAATTGTCAAAGATGAGCACCTTTCAGGCCCCGCAGAGAAGGCTGCTCCACCTTCCAGTAAACAGCAGTGCGCTTTGAATACATAATGCCCACACACACACACACACACACACACACACACACACCACTAACCACTGTTCAGTCTGATAATATAACCTCAAAAACAACATGGCGGCAAACTGTCATGGCTGAGCTGAAATAGACGGTTCTCCATCGTACAATGTACATGTACTGACTTGTACTTTAATACACCTCCAGAGATCTAATATACCAGCAGATATTTCTTATATACAACCAGATACCCCTCATATACCATTAGACACACCTCATATACCACAACATGCCTGATTTTCCATCAGATACCTTCATTTACCAGCAGAGACTTCTCATATAACATTAGATACCTTTCATATACCTCAAGATATATAACATACCAGTGTGTACTTCTCATATACATGTCATATACAACCAGATACTCTTACATGACTTATATTTTACCCTTATGTTTTTTCTTTCTGGGTCCTGCGTGACTCCTATGACCCCATTCTGCTCCTGTCATGCTGCTGGAAATGTGAATTCCTCACTCGAGATGAATAAAGTATCTATCTATATATCTCTATATATCTTATATACTTCCAGCAGCATAAGTCAAGTGCACTAGCCATACTTGGCTAGTGCACTTGACCCGCTTCCTTAACCTGCTTCCTACATGGGAGGAGCAGTTAGTCTTAAATAAAAGGGCTCGTTCTGAGTGTGTGTGGGTGTGGACTGGATTTCCATGTTACAGTTCATCGTCCTGAGATCTTAAACTGCTGCTCAGCAGAGCTCAAAGCAGCTCGTCGCGCCGCCTGTGCACTGCTGCGTTGGCGCCCGAAACACGAGTCGGGACTCTGTGGGAAAGTATGAAAGTGATTTATCTTCATAGAAAAGTAATTGATGGTGATGTATAGTGCTTCTGAGAGCGAGCTTGTTGAAAGTCTCGTCATGTGTCATGCTTTGTTTCGTGTTTACGGTGTTCAAAGACAGGTGGGAAGAGGGAAAAAAAAGTTCAGGTAAATTGGCCAGCGCCAAAAGCTTTGTGTTCTGTCATGTCGAGCGACAATGTCTTATTATTCTCATTATGTCAATGACACGTGTTGCACACCTGTGTCTTATTGTCTGCACATGCGCCGCTACAGCGGGTCTGAAAAACTGTTTCTACACCTACAGCTGTACGTGGAAAGCAGATACGGACGCAGTCTAGTATGAACTACAATACTTCATCTACTATGGTTAAAGTAAAAACTAAGTTTTAAAACTACTTGAAAAGGAATAAATAACAAAAACAATACTTGATTAGAGTACTATTAAATACTTTTCATATACCAGACACGTGTCATATACCATTGGATACCTTTTATGTACCTCAATATATCTTATATAACAGACGATACTTCTCATATACAATGAAATATGTCTCATATACCTCAAGATACTTCTCATATATGTCAGCTACATCACATTACCACCCTTCAAATACCATGATACCTTTCATATACCAGCAGACCCCTAATATACCATACCATATGGTATACCATATCTTCATATACATACTGTTCATCCCGTCAGATACTTCTCTGTGCCATGGAATAGCTTAATATGAAAGTTATGTATGATATGATATGTTATTGTCATATGTTTCATGAAAACAAATGGAATTAAACTGATTTCCAAACAATTTCACTGCAACAAAAGCAGCATCGGCCACTTTGGAGCTGATAGTCCCGTTCTAATCCAGCAAAAGAACCAGTTCTCACTATGCACAAAGAGCCGCTGACACCTGCCTGAGGACAGACGGCGACCTATACATCACAACGCCAGAAATAATACATACAGGAAACAAAACCCAAAAAACAAGACAAGCTCACTTCCCCCCTGAAATATGAACGCGGCTCTAAACACGGCACAGGCACAGAACTGCTGACGCCGACAGAAATAAGAGGCTCTCATATTTTCTCATGTGCGCAGTGGAGGTGTTGTGATGAATGCTGGCAAATGAATGGCTGCAGGTATTAAAGAGGACACGTGCAGGGAGGGGGTCGGCGCAGAGGAAAAATCAGGAATTAAATAAGGAAATAAAGAAGCCGAGTGCTTGACCTTAGGCTGCCATTTTGGAAAACTAACATAAGCAGCATGAACAGCGCCGGACGCCAAAAGGGTTTGGCATTCCCACCAGATGAAACGGTCCCTCTGCTGAGCGTCTGACAGGAAAAATGGATTCACGCACGTTGTTGTTTTTCTTTTTTTGGTGATTCACTTCTTACTATGAAGTCGGTTATTCAAATCAGCTGATCTTTGAACGGACGGAGGGAGAGAAAACGTGAAGTCTCTTGATTTATCCTGGTACCAGAGCCTCTGCGGGTCATTTATCAGCCAAATGGCTTTTTGAATCCATACTGTAAAGTTCATTACAGCCATTAAAGATTTATCTGTCATAGCCACAGATAATTCATCAGAGGCCTATTAAAATGCCTATTTGTTGCGGCAACATGCAGTCGTTTTTTTTACGGGAAGTGACAGTTGGAAAACGAGTCTCAGATACGACCTCACTTTTTTTTCCCCTCAGTCTCTCTCTCTCTCTCTCTCCTCTGACCGACAAATTCCGCAGCTGCCGACTCGACATGAGGCTGTGAATGGGAAAGCATTTCTTGCACTTTTCAACTTCTCTCGAGTGTCTCAAGTGTTTAGCACTTAAGACGAGGAGCTCTTCATCAGGGCTGCTTTAGACAGGAGTAACAAAAGTACACCGATGTAGTCACATGTCATTTCTAGTGGAGAAAAGAAAACCTGCCAAAAAAGACAGAGCTGCTTATAATCAATGTCCTGGAAGCATTGATCAGGTCTTTGGTCTATGAAATGGCAGAACAAAATTATGAGAAAAACGGCATCAAACGACCAACAATCAGGATATTCTGATACCTGTCATTGAAGGAGCAAAGACACCAGGAAAAAAAGCTGCAATCACAGGCTGCTTTCACACCTGAGCTCGTTTGCTCTGGTCTGAATCATCTAAGGAGTTTTCATTGGATCACTTTCCCCCCCGTTTGGGTTCTTTTCTTTGATGCAGGAAAATAATCTAGGCGCACCCGAATGTGTCACGTTAATCTATGTGATGATGTTCTGTCTGTTCATTTGTCAGATGTTTCTCCAGAAAACCAGTGAGAGATGTTTCTGTGACATGACCGAGCTTTGTGGGTTCTTGAAATCCAAAGTCCAAATTCAAATAATTCAGTTTGAAAAAGAAGCGCGGCTACGGCTAAAGATAAACGTACATTATCAGAACGTTGATCTTACATCTGATATATCATCAGACCAAGTGTCTAAAGCGGCCAAAGACTGTGGACTTTTTAAAAAAAGAAACACTCGTGTCCCGACGCGTGACAAAGAATTATTGTTGGCGATTTCACGCAGATACTACAAGATGCGTCACTGCAAAAAGTGAATATTTGTCTCATTTCTAGTCACAAAATCTCTTTGCACTTAAAATAGGACACATCATCTGAACAAGTAACTTGTTTATAGAAAATTTATAAAACGTGTTTCAAGAAAATTTCACTTGAAATAAGCATAAGAAATAATAATAATAATCTAATTTGTTCAACTGGCAGATTTTTCTGCACTGCGCACTTTGTCTGAAACAAGTCTTATTTAAATGTAAAGAGATTACATCTTGACTAGAAATGAGACTTTGCAGTGAACAAACTCAACCCGTCTATGACTTGTCTGCTATGAAATTGTCCTACTTGACACTTTGGATCTCGCCCGTGTGCTTTCCAACGGACTGAGACAAACACTGGTCCAGAGGAGGAGACCAGAAAGAGAAGTTTATACTCCTCCTCCTCTCCGCCGCTCCTCCACCCTCCAAGTGTCACATATCCTTGTTTGTCAAGCTGAGTGAGTGTCGCTGAGCCTCTGCGGCCGAGGAAAAGTTATCGTTGATATCTGACCTTTGGTGATGGTAATGTCAGCTGCAGCTGAGGTCTGAGGCGATATCTCCGCTGACCAAACACTTGGCCTGGAGATTTCTCTGCTTCACAGACCTTTAATAACCTTTAGATTCCCGGGACAAGACAGATGTGCGGAGTGGATAAAAGCAAACAGTGTGTGTGTGTCTCAATAAAGATTTTTCTTCATCATCTACACGGTTCGTCCTTTGACACATTCTCCAAACCATCAGTGTGAAAACTACAGAGATTATATGCAAAGCATTTATATGCTGATGACGTCTCCTCAGCGTGTGCTTTTACAAAGGAATCTGACAGAAATGGAACGTGTTGTTTGTCCTCCCTCCCCACATTGACATCTTTCCTGTTAGCCAAAAATAACGTCACCTCGTTCTACCAAAGCGCCACAGAAGATCTCAGTACACCTGTTACTACCTCTGCTGTGGACATTCTACACAGAACACCTGGGCATTTTTTCTTCTTCGTAATCCAGTTTGTCTCTTGACACATTCTCTAAAGCACCTGTGTGAAAACTACAGAGATAATACAAAAAGCGTTCATATGTGGGTTCGTTTTTACAATGCTGAGGGGTGATAACGCCTGCCCAGCGTGTGCTTTTACAAAGGCATCTGACGGAACCACAGAGTGCCATGCGTACGGTGTTTTTCGTCTTTCCTATGGGCTAAATATATCTTTGTCTGATTATTCCAAAACATCATGGAAGACCTCACTACGCCTGTTACTGCATGGCAACTGCCTCTCATCGGTCAAACCACACTGACTTTAACAAGAACCGTTGATACAGAACATCTGGAATTTGTGGCCTTGTGTTTACGAAACGTTCTGATTTAAGTACATGAAGGGATAATACAAACACATTACTTAGAACTGTGTTTTCAGGATAACCTTCATGACATGAGTGTGTGTGTGTGTGTGTGTGTGTGTGTGTGTGTGTGTGTGCTCATGGTGGTCGATGGCCATCTCACAAGTGTCTATATGTGCCTCATTGTCTGTGTGTTTGCCATTAAAAACCTGGCATGAGCCACCGGCTATCATTACGCCTGGACAAGACTTCAATCATTATGTTGATGATGCGTTAAAACTGCCTCTTCCTGCAAAAAAAAACGGGGGTCTCACACACTTGATGGGTCTCAAGTGGAGGGTGTCACAAAGATGCCAATGAATAAAGCCACTCGTCCACTTACAATATTCTCTGTTTCGTCGCTCTGATTTTTGCAAAAAACCTCCTCTGCCGTCACTACATCTCGAGAAAAAGCTGCGAAGCCTCTTAGTAATTAGTGGTCTTGATAATGGGGCAAGGCCAGGGGAGGCTGCCAATAATCTGGCCTAATTGCTCAGATGTATGCCAAAGCGCTGGTCGAGGACAGGGTGGCACATAATGGCTTTGGCAGGTGCTGCCAGGAATGTGCCCCCGGTGACGTGGGCTTTTTAATGGCCGCAGCACATTTGTGTGCGGCTTTACGTCAGCGGAGCACATATTGTACCAGGGCATCACACTGTTTGTTTCAAGATGTTTGTTGTTTCAAGATGTTTGTTAAATGTTCTGCTTTTTCCCCCTTATTGTGCCGATTTGCATTTATTTATTATTTGAATGTGTGTGTGTGTGTGTGTGTGTGTGTGTGTGTGTACATAGTATAATTGTAATTTAAATTTTTCAATGAAGAGGGAGCTGCATCACTGTGGTTTCTATGGTTACATGCATTATCTGAATTATTTGTGAGGAGCAGGCTGTATTGACTGTCTGGAATTATAAGTCCCATTATGTTAAACACACATTTAAGTCTGTGTGTTTGAATGATGCTGATCAGTAGAAGGAAAAATGCAAAAGACAGAAACCTACAGTATGTTGCCCTTGTAGCTTTGTGTGTTGGTGAATCCATCTGAAAATACAAGAGGAAGTAGTTTCAAGTCGTCTCCGTCCCCTTCGCGGTTTTCACCTGAAGGTGAGTATAAACCACCTCTACACCGGCCGTTTGTGTTACTGCAATAATAATGGAGCGGGTTTTTAAATGTCAGTGATGCTGTGAGAGCGACGAATCACGAATGAATCACTGACATCAAGAGGTGGTCTGATTCCATCTGAAGACTTTGAAATGGCCCCAGTGACCACACCGACACTCAGCTTTAGATTCAAGTCATCTTAATTTGTCTGTATCATCATAAATGTCATACCATGCGCAGTGTACTGTCATTTTATTGTCAGAAATACCGAAGTGCAAAATTTTAGCCACAATACCTGCTCATGTGTAACGCCGTCAGCGGCATCTAATTCAGTCGGATATCTGACATTAGGGACAGTAAGAAAGGTTCGCAGGACACGGTGTACAGAACATTTGTCTCGTGTGCTTCTGTCGTCGACCATAGACCATAAATTTCCATCACAAGTCACACACAATCACACACAAGTGCTCAGGGACAAATGGTCCTTTTCTTATCCATGAGTGAAAATAAAACCAGAACGCTGAACATACAACAGATGTAAAATGTGACTGTCAGCATGGATCGACCTCAGCGAACGCGTCTTTCTCCTATTATCTGTCCTAGTTTCCATCTAAAGAAGAACGATTTCGGGCCCAGCTTTGACATTTTAAAATGGTAACGTGAGAAGCCAGTAAATAAAGACTTTTAAGCAAGTGACGATCAGTGTTCGCTCAGCAGTCATCAGCCCACGCGGCTGTAAACACCACCGAAGAACACCTTCTTCCATGAACAAGCCCTAATGACTGTCGTCATCCGGTTCCCATGGCAGCTAACAGAGTTAACGGAGATCAGTCACACCGAGACAATGAACCCTACCAGCGGCTGACAAAGACCAAAGTCCTCCGTCACCGGTGACATTTACTTTTATCTCAATATGGCTCCAGCCGGCAGCAAGCGTAGCTGTCAAAGACAGACCGCCGAGCTACTCCGCCGCCCGAATCCCGTCTCTCCGGGCACGCAGCCGTTTCCCTTTGATCGGAATCACAGTGAAAAGGGGCAATCATTTCAAACCTGAGGGCAGAATCACACAAGCATGTGCACGGAAAAGGCAAACAGGACAGATCGCAGCGGCCTGGAATAATCCACGGTATTGACTCACCTAGAGGAGAGGAGACAAGAAGAACAGAGAGAGAAAACATCAAATATTGGATAGAAATCGACAAGGGCTGGTTCAGATCCATGTGATAACGACGGCGGAGATATCAGAGCTGCTCGGCGACGGAGGGGGAGCCTTCTTACAAGTATCCCTGCAATTAAAAAAATGTGGGTTTTGCATTAGCAGTCAAGATTCTGGCCCTGACAGATGGATCCGCTTCTGTAATCCACACATTTTCCAAACCACTGCACAATATGGGCTGTTCTGCTGGACCAGCGAGCCCGCCTTTGAAACCGAGCCGTTCTGACACCCACGGGCTAGTTTGGCATTCGGTTTAATCAGATAGGATAACACTGTAATTACAGAAGTAATTTCAAACCCCACCAAGGCAGTTTGAGGCCCGATCGGAAGCCACAGTCTAATCTCCAAATGCTTTTTTTTTTTTTTTGTAACACTGCAGCCAAGAAATCATCTCTCAGACAGGAAAAGTGAGCGCAGGGGCTCTGGGCGGGATTATCGACGCTGATACAAAATACAATAACCTGCAAGTCACTGGGATCTAGGTGTGCAAAGCCGGACGTAAACACGCGGTGGAGGCTGCCATCGTATCTGCGGCGCTCAGCGATGTTGCCCGGGTGCGTGTGGAGAACAGAAGGGAGAACAGAAGTCCACGTCGGGAGGAAAAGAGGGAAACAGAATCCAGGTTGTGAACGCGGTGACGTCGCACACAGCGGTTCAAGACAACACTAAGATCCATGAAATGAAATGAAATGAAATATCAACGCATATAAAAATATTGAAATATCACTCAGCCCTAGTCTATACAAATACATAGATAGATAGACAGAGAGGCAAATGTTATATCTGTGAGAGGTTCACATAACACACACACACACACACACATCATGATAAATATCGGATTGTTTTAAATATATCGTCATTTTATTGTTGAGGAGTTCCTGGTTTTAGAATTACACAAGCATTCACGGGCTTTAGTCACAATACCTGCTGACGTTTAACGGCCTAATCTAGGTCCGATTCGCTTCGGGAATCAACAGAACATTCTGTCTGAGATGAGACAACCTGCTGCTTTGTCCAGATGGACGATTTGAGGCGCAGCTGATTAGTGCCAGCGGTCTGAACAATTCCCGCGGCACCCCGGCGTTGATCGGCACGAGAAGTTCCAGAGGATTCTGTTTCCTGACTTCCCACAACCACCCATCCATTACACACGGGAGATGGATGACTCCTATGAAACTTGCTGTGCATCTTTTGTGCATCTTTACAAACAAACACACTCATTCATCTACCTTGATGCTTTGATATGGAACATCTGAGTAGATCCATCCCATTCAGCCCATACACACTTCCTTAATGCTGAATGCTAGAGGTAGACAGGTGTGAGGCATCCATACCAATTAACAGACATGATTTACATCACACTCTGTGTGTGTGTGTGGAGCCGGCAGGTTGAGTTCACACTGCTGTGTGGAGGGGGGATGCAGCGGGGATAAAAAGTTGCCGTTTGTCAGTTAGACTAATAATTCCAGCAGATGTTTATCATTTTATGGCCTCAAAGTTTGACTAAGTACTCGTGGGCGGTAAAGTGGATCATCCATCTCTGACCTTACAGATTTGTTTTTCGCTGTAGACATCATCAGGAGACACGTTCGGGCTTCTCACATTCGAGTGCCGTGCGTTTGTACACGCCACAGTCCGTTTTAAATCGATACGTCTTGAGTCTGAGAGGACATCGGTTGAAGAAAGTAGTACGTTTCCTAAGAGATCTGCATCGACATGTTCTAATCCCTCCACGTAGCCAGTGGGTACGGTCAACCTCGCTCCCCCTACGTCAGCCTCCCAGGCTGCAGTCAAGAGATCAGGAGGCCATCTCCCTCACTCCCTGGAGCTTCGGTTCATGGAAGAACCACAGCATGGGGAGAAAACATTCAACCTTCACGGCTGGAGACCTGTCCCATGAGTCCACGCCGAGACCTCTACGTGTTTAATGAGGGCGGGTCCGATTTACACTACCAATCCGTCTGACACAGACACGCTATCGTTGATACAACATCAATGTAACATTTTGCAAATTCTTACGATTTCTTATCACTGAATAAGACACACATCTCTGCATGGTTAGAGGTGGTTTTCTCCATCTGGTGGACCACCGTGAAAAAAACCCACAGTTCCAAATTCCTTGAGGGGAAACTTGTCTCGTTGTCCAACGGTGACACTATTTATATTCTAGCACTGATTGCGTGGACGCTATGTAACGGTCACGGTTAAAATGTCCCTTTTTTTTTTAAACCCACAATAACAATCAATCCAAGACGTACTAGCCTAAAGGTTTGATCCCAGGTTTGATTCCCTGGACTGGAGTGTTGCTACCATCTCAGCCAATAAAATACATTATCTCGCAGGCACTAATGAAAAGAGCTGGAATGGCCGTGATGATCTGTATTTTGGGTTTATGACATCAGCAGTCCACCAGCCCTAACTGGACCGGCACAGTTCCATGGGCCATTTGGTGCGACTGAACAAGAAATATTTCATTGCTAATCCAAGTCTGAAAGAAATTTTTGTTTAAAAAGTAGGTGTATCCGGCTGTGCTTCTGGACATGTGTCCAAAATGTTTGTCCCAGGCACGTGATATAATTGTAAAAAAACAAAAAAAACCAAGCCCACAGCTAAGCTAGCAAAAAGGAATAAAAACAAACGGATTTGGAAAGCTTCCTCTGAGACTGGAAAATGACCCATGATGAGTTTAGAACTTCAGAGAAAAAGAAAGCTGCATTGAAATGACAATATGAGCAGGAGCACGACTTAAGATACATTGATTGCTACAGCTGATTCTCATGCACCAAACCCGCTGTGCTTAGTACGTGGGGATGAAGTGGTGACGTCTGTAACAACGGAGTAGTCCGGACATAAGTAACACGCCGGCTTCTTGAAAAGAAACAAGGGCTCTGGCTAATTACAGCAACAACAGTCAGTGTTTATTTTCAATACTTTGTTTTTACACGTTTTTATGCCGGTCCGTGAAAAGATTTGGGGAGCGCTGTATTACATGATACTGCAGTCCAACTATCGGTCTTATAATAGGCAAGACGGGGTTTGTTTGTAGTCCTTTCATGCTAAAAGTTAAAAAGTGAGTATGTGTATGCTGTGACCAGACAACCTGTGTGCTCTGTCATTCAACAGGGAGAAGAAATGTGGGGCGTGAAAGTTAAAGAACAAAGGTGTTACTTCAAAATAAAACAACACAGTTTTGTTTTGTTCTTGTTGTTTTTTCATTGAGCATAAACTGTTTTCTGTCTGTGCTTTCACGTTTGTCAGTTTCCCCCGTATCCCGACTCACCATGAGACTTCACTTGACAGTCGCACAGAGCGAAGTGACGAAGAAAAAAAAAAAAGGAAGAACAAAGACAAAGAGATGCGTAGGAAGAACTATGTAAAGATGTTTTCTGGTTAATGGGGTCACATGTCAACCTTTAAAAAAAAAAAAAAAACAGAAAGAAAGCGACATCCTATCCGGCACGTGACACTGCTGCTACATGGGCTTTGACAATGATTAGAGGCGACAGGCAAACACATGCTCAAATGTGGTTACAGCTGGGAACAGGTGCGTGTCAAGCTGCCTCCATTTATTTCCTCATCATACTTGGTTAGACGTTAATGGTGAAACGACGCTCCACTGTGCACCACGTCACTATATTCTGTTACTTTTCATTTAAACAGAGAGCCAAACAACAACTGCGATAAAGGAAGTGGATTATCAGCCAATCCATCAAACACTGAGATGGTTCCACTGGAACTGACCCATTAATCGATTCTAATTGGCGACAGATTCTTCAAGCTGGAGAGAATTACTGCTGACTCATCGCTCTGCTTCACTCAGGCCATGTCCAAACGGAACCTGAGTAGTTTACGTTCTAAATGTAAAAGTGGGTAATTGTTTGGCTGCTGATTAGAACCAAACTGGTGACATTATGCTTATTTGGGGTTTTCATTCATTCATTCATTCATCATCATCTCCTGCTTGCTCTGGTTACGGGTTCCAGTTGAGCTGCGTCTACATCTATCGTGATATCTATCATATCGTTAACCTTTATCGTCATATGTATTATATCGTTTGACTTTATCGTGACATGCATCATATTGCAAGGTTGTAGTCACACCCAACCTCAGCTTCCACCAAATACAAGCAAAGAACCACGTAGCGGTGCTGTCTGACTTGTTGCTGCACAGTGTTCCCAGCTGCTTTAATGGAACGAGAAGGCAGATCTCAGCCGACTGTCTCCGGTCTTTAACAGCTCAAAGCTGTCGTCTTGAAAACGGAATTGCTGAATGCCGAATTGCTGTTTCCACTTGCCAGGTTGATGCTGTGTCTTTATATTAGGGGTTTTCGGGTTGGATGGGACACAGACACAGCAAAAGGGAGTTGCATTTTGCTAGGGTTATGTGACAGGATAAGGGGTGGAATGCGAAATCTCATGAACAGCTTCCAAATGACAACGTGCATGTGTCTGCACGCAGACGTCCTGAATGTCAGCTTTCATTGAGACGAACAAGCCAAAAATAGGATTACTCCATGTCTTGGCAAGACTGGGGGCAAAGACTTTGCAGGGAGAAAGTAGGGATTCAAATGTATTGCAGCTGGATAGTTGGACTGCTTTTCTAGTGTTCATGTGTAAAGCTGAATCCTAGATTCACTGCAGCAGGAAGGAAGGTTCTAACATGTCCAGGAGAAGATCATCAGCATGTTCACATGGAGATCAATTCAGGCAACACATGATGCAATGTTTTAATTAAGGTGTTTAAATGAACGCTTATAGAATATTTCATCCATAATTCAGTTTACCAAAGAACTGACTAATAACTGAACACACACACACACACACACACACACACACACACTGTGGGCTTAAGGAAGTTGGTGTTTTTCCTCCTCAATTTGTTCCAACACTGCAGCACGACTTGGCATTTGAGTAACGTCACATCGAGCCATTGAATCAATTATCTGTGATTTTCACCAGGAGCCCTGCAGCGTCCCCCCAGCGCTGTCGACTCCAGGGACACAAGTGGGAAAGAAGAGCGTCTGGGACTGGAGCAGATTTGTTTTTTTTTCGAGGAGGATAATCCAAACACAACAGCTCCTAAATTTGGACATGAGAAACAACATGCCAAAGTCCTCGTCCATCCTGTCTGCTGCCGTCAGGGGCCAACGGGGTTCGTGTACGGAGCGTCAACACCTCAGTCTGACACAGACACAACTTCTTCTCTTTGATCTAAACGCCTCCTGTACAAACCGTGGCAGCTGAAGAAGCAGCACTAGGTAAAGAAGAAGTCAACTCATTTGGACCCCAGCACCTCCACGACACTAAATAAAACCACCACAACGTTTGCTGTTACTGCACGACAGCGTGTTCACCCCAAGGTTTGGGTTGGATGGTCACAAATGCCTGCTGATGAACTCTTTAACACCGATGGCATCGCTACCGATAAATTCACGCTAGTATACTTTGGAGTACCGTAATTATGTGACTATTTGTGCTATCACAAAACGTCCGGTGGTTCCTGAAAGCTGAGAAGTGTCACTCGATTACCCCTACCTGGTGAAGAAGGAGCTAGAAGGAGGTAAAAATGTTGACGTTGTTGTACCAAGCTGCTGTCATTACGGTAATGGCTCACCGATTTATAACAACAGAGCTGATGGGATTGCCGTAATGACAGCAACATGGGTGCTTTCTCCTTCTCCACACCAGTTAGGGGGACCAGGTGCAACTTCTCAGCTTTCAGCGACCGTTCAACGTCTTGTGATTGCACAAACAGTGATTGATTTTGCTACTCTAAAGTATGCTAACGCAAATGTAGCCCTGGTGATACTGTCGGTGTTAAAGGGTTAATGGTTTGATTTAAAATATACACGTGGAAGCCATCAGACAGCGACATGATTGTAATCCCCAAGGCCACGACAGGAAGGAATGTTCTCCTGATGCTCTTTGGTGTTCATCATCAATACATCGATGTTCCTGTTCCAGTGAGCAGGTTTAGTAAAAATCCTGGACTTCTTAATCCTGAAATGGGGAAAATGCTGCAGATTTCTCATTATTTCAGAGTTACTATTAGACAGAAGTGGAACAAATGGAAAGCTAAACATATTTGGTTCGATTTCTGTCAGTTTACATCAAAATAAAATTGAAAAATCCGCAATTGTTTTTCATTTCAGGATCAACAAACTCAGGATTTTCACTTTTCTGACATGGGCCCCTTTGGTCCACGGGTGGTGTTTTATTTTTAAAATCAAATGTCGTCTCCATCCAGTGCGTTGTTTTGAAAATTGACTTGATTCTTTGCACTGTAATACAATAAAAATAGTTCTAAGAGCCCGGCGTACTGCAACAAGCAAATCACGCAACAACTCTTGATGTGACACCTGAACGGTGAGAGAGGATGAACAAGGTCATTTGGATTTTGTTGTTGTTGTTGTGTTTTTAAGTGAAATGACAGCGGATCACAGAACGTCTCACACTGTGACCCAGATTTCAGCCTGCAGACGCCGCCGCCGAGCCTCACGGACTTTCACATTTACTCTTTCTTCAGGTATCAGACCAAAGTCGTTCTGCAGAGATACTGTAAAGAATGTAAAGCCAGTGTGTGTGTGTGTGTGTGTGTGTGTGTGTCCAGTTATTCTTCATCTGGAATCACCGCTCTGCTTTCACCACAAACACTCTTTCATTACTGTCAGTACCAGCGGTGTTTATTAAAAAAGAAATCATCCAGTTTGTTTGTTTGCTGGCAGGCTCGCGTCCTCATTCACGCACATATGATTCTTAACACAAGCCAGTAAATATAAAGGGGAATCCAACAATGTGGGCAGCACCAAGTAATCAACATGCCAGTCTATTTCAATCCTCCACTGATACAGAGAAATGACAGTTGTTGTTTTTTTTTAAGGCTGACTTATATGAAAAACAACAAACTGGGAGTTTTAGCCTCAAAGCTATCAATATTTCAGTATAATTATGGTTATTTTTGAGCACCCATTTTTTCATTAGAAACTGATTCATTGAAACAAGTTTTGGAACAATGATCTCAACTGACACGGCTCAATATTTTTCCAAAAACACATCCTTAAACCTTATCGGGCAAGACTGTCAGGGAACTCTCATAAAACACTGAGCCTCCTCTTTTCCCCTCTAATATTGGGTGGAAATCACAATATGATCGTACGACGTTCATTTTATTTACTTGAATAAACTCATTGATCATCAAAACAGATTTTTCTAATATATTTTTTTCAACTAAAACTTTCTCTTATTTTAAACTTAAATCTAGTAGATTTTTCTACTACAACATTTGCCAGTGGAGCACTTTTTTCTTATTACAAACAAAGGAAACTTGCTCCACTAGCAGATTTTTCTGCTTATTTCTTTTGTAAGTGAGAAATGTCTCAAAACAAGTTACTTTTTCAGGTGATGTGTCTTATTTAAAGTCGAAAGAGACTTTATGGCTAGAAATGAGACATTTTGACTCGAAATACGGCAAATATTCTTGGTAAGACTGGGAGTTTTTGCTGTGCTGGACTCATCAGATCAGAACAGATCCAGCTTGTTGTCTTTCATTCCTGTTTGTGAGGCGTCCTTGAACGGATTAATTCATGAAATGTATTTTTTAGTCTTCTCCTTAGCTTTCTCTGAATAATCATGCCAGACAACTAAAGTTCACATGACATTACAGCTCAAGTTTCCACAAAACCATTTCTTCATACACTTCAATCATGGACGCTTTTCCATCCAACTAATGTGGCAGGTCGCTAATCGTCCTCACAGGCAACGTCCTTTCCAGAGGCAGTACACTGCACCCTGATACCCAGCAGCTACTCGGCCCTTTTAAACTTCACCGAACCGCCCAATTAACAGTAAAAAAGGCAGACGCATCCGTTTATTCTATGTTTACTCATATCCACCTACCTCCCACCACGCGGACGCCTCCACCACACCGACCTTCCCTGACAGCGTGTGTGTTGAGGTTTCCGTCTGAGGCTGACGAGGGCGTCTGCGGGGTTAACTCTCATACCGCTCTGACAGCCGCGACAGCGTTCCTACACGCCGGCTGCGCTAACTGTCTGTTGAGCAGCAGGTGTGTTAGTTAAGCTAAACAGACCTCATTAATTAAGGGTTTTTTTTCCTTGTGTTATAATACACAAACCAGCTTTAATATATGCAGCAGAGTAATTTACGCACAAATTAAGCATAAACGCCGCAGGAATAATCTTTTTCAAAGGGTTGGGGCTGCCAACTTAACCCTTAAACACCAGTGGTATCGCTGCTGATATAATCCTGCTAGCATACTTTGGAGTACCGTAATTATGCAATTATGAACGCTATCAGAAAACACTGAAGGGTTCCTGAAAGTTAACAAGTTGAGCAACGTGCTGTCATTACTCTAGGAAGACGGCAACAGAGTGAATGGGTTTACCGTAATGACAGCAACATGGCGGTTGTCAACTTTCAGGAACTGATGGGCGTTTCCTCCTTCTCCGAGCTCCTTCTTCACACCAGGTAGAGGAACCGAGTGACACTTCTCAGCTTTCAGGAATCTATCGACATTTTTTGACAGCGTGAATAGTCAACGTCGGAATTACGTCACCGCAAAGTGTGCTAGCATGAATGTAGCACCAGGGATACCGTCAGCTAAACTATTGAACTACAGAGCAGCACTAATGTATGCAGTAGAGTAATTTACGTAGAAATTAAGCATAAATGCAACATGATTAATCTTCTGTTTTTCAAAACCTTTGGCTGCCAACGTATATCACATGAAATATTTAACTTTACACTCGAAAAATTTCTACCAAACCCAGAAAATGTACTTTTTTTTCATCATTTCTCCTAACAGCTGTCAGAAAAGAGGCCATTTCAGAGTGTATTATTCTACAAAGCTCAGTATGAACACTAGAGGTATATTTGCTGTTGATGCAGTGTTGTCGGGGTTAATGTCACTGCCTGATCATGCATAATGAAGCTAATGTTTTCAATTCAAATCCCGGGCACATTCATAAATCCTCTCACTCCTTTCAAGGCATTCTGGGAGATAAAACGTTGCATTCAGCCTTGTCTCGCTTCACAGGTCCATGATCATCACGTGCAGAGTACTACATCTGAATGCCAATGGCATACAGGCTGACACCAGATTTCCAGGTGTCAGGTGCCCAAGCTGGTGACCCATCCCAGCTCACAGGTCCTTCGTCCCATCTAACTGTCACTTCTGCCAACGATGAGACAGAAACGCAGAAACCGATACTGAAACGCTGCTGTACACTGACAGCAGCAGCTCACGAACCAGGAGGCAGCTTATCTCCAACGGGCAGCTTCCACTTCCTTGACACGAGAGGGACGGACTGAGTCTGAGGGCGAGTCGTAGACGTCCGCATACCCTCAATGACAGCGCCTGTCCGCACCCAGAACAACTACAGATCCGTCATATCAAACTGTGTTCTTACATCACAACACTAGTAATTGAACATTTGCAGGTCGGAGCAGTTATCAATGATAGAACAGTGACAGTCAATCAAACCTATAGTTGTTAACCCTTGTTAACTGTATTGCTGCAGATACATTCACACACGTATAATTTGGAGTACCATAATTACACGAGTATTTGCGTTAACAGTAATCGTCCATTTACCTTGTGTGATGAAGGAGGATCAGTTCCTGAATGTTGAGAAGTTGCACATCCAAGTTGCTGTCATAACGATAATGACTCTTCGGTTTCCATGAATGGGATTACCGTAATGACAGCAACATTCCCAACACTCGGGAACCAACCTTCTCCTAGCTCCTTCTTCACACCAGGGAGTGACCCTTCATAGCTTTGACATTTTCTGAATGCAAACATTCAAGTAATTACAGTACTCCTTACAGTACTTATGCCAGCGCGAATGTAGGCCAAGGATACCATCGGTGTTAAGGGTTAAAATGCTAACTACAACATGAATGAGTCCTTGTAAAATGTATACAATTATTTCCAGTATACCTTTTTTTTTCCAAATCTAATTTTTCCCGTTTTATCGCTGATTATGCTTTCTCTTCGATTTGTTGTATTTCTGTAAAGCACTGAAGATGTGAAAGCTGTCGGACAAATGTACCTCAGTATGTCTTGCTATGCTGATGACACACAGTTTAGTTTCATTCCCAAAACTCTGTCATTTCACCACTACATGATTTTGCTGCAGATAAACGTTTGTTCTACAAAGGCAGGGAACTCCCAAACTAGACAAAGACTTCAGTTAATTTCTTTCAATGAATGCCATGAAGAAATCCAAGTAACAGAGTCATGAAGAAAGTTAATTCTCCCCTTAATTGGATTTGATTTAAAAAATGAAATCAAAACAAAACAAAACAGATTAACAGTCAAAAAAGAGCAGTTATTTTGATGAAAAGTGTAAAGCAAAAGAGGAAACTGGAGGAGAAACGATCAGAAAGAGAATCACATACGTTTTTGCTCTGCACTAAATTTGAGTTGTCGAACTGCGGCGATGGCGTGTTGTGTTAGTGTCTCACACAGGCAAACAGTGACAATGCAGAGAGAGAGAGAACATTCCTTCCCTTCATCCGATGATAATTACTGAGACACACTGTGACAGTACGGACAAAAAAAAGAGGGTCGGAGAATGGGAGAGGTAAAAGATCACGCAGTTATTTTTCCTCACAGAGGGTGGCTAATCCACGCCGCTCTGTGCCGCCATGTTGAAACGGCAGCCTTGACTGATGTGCCAGCACCGTATATTGTTCACTCCCACTGACAAATAACATACAGTTCCACTGCATTAGCGAGCCCCACAGTATAATACACTGTGGACCACGGTATTAGTTTGTGATTTATTTCATAAAATTCTTTTAGGCTGGGGGCAGAGATAAAATAAATGAGCGTGGCATCCGATAAATATTTCTGAATTAAAGTCCTGGGTAGAAGACATGACTGCTCTTAGATCTTCAACTGCGTAAGTGGGATTCTCTGTTTTGTTTTGTTTTTGTCTTTCTCCCTGAGATAATCATATTATCTGCTGCGGGTTGCATGCACTTGCCAAGGTTGTGCTCTCAGCTAAATCCACAATTGATCTTTTCTGTTTTCTGCCCTCCCTTCATTCTCCTCTTAGGCTTGTTCTTCTTCGTAAGCCCTCCTTCCCATCTCACGCAATCACTCAGGCCTGCCGAGATGGAAGGAAAAAGGAGGAGGATATTTAATCAACTGAGTTAGCTCGGCTGGTGCCAAACAACAACTCCTATCAGAAGTGGGATTTAGCGAGTGATCAGCATGGGGCTGCTCTCAGTTTGGGCTATTGATCACACATCAACGGCTGCAGCGCTCCACTCCTCTAATGAGGCCAATCCGTGGATTTAGAAAGTTTTAGGTGAATGTGGATATGTGGGCAGGCGGCAGCTAATTAAGGGGGAGAATGGAAAATGTCCTCATTTTTAAATTTCATGCTCTAAACTTTACCCTACTTTCTCTCGTGTCACAGAGGCTACCTCTGGCTTCAGGGACAGAAAGTGTCAAAGCCAAATGAGTTCTACTTTGGACCAATTTAGCAGCAATTTTGCAGTGAGGTTAATTGTAACACTTGGATGAGCAAAGAATCGGTTTGGCAGACGTTTGGCAAAGAGTATCATATCATTGTCTGCAACTTACATCATCCGCAGCGACCCAAACCTCGGAGGTGTCTGACAGTCTGGTTCAGAATCTGGATCTTTCACACCGTTTCTCCCGTCTGAGTAATGCTAATTGAGCGCTACACTACAGAATGATGTCAGGCTACTGTTGTGACAGGTCCGAGAAGACGAAACGGCAACGGCAATTGGCTCCCATGTTAATATTCTCCTCAAAGCAGAACGGCACATATTTTAACACAGTGTCAAGCTGCGTTACTGGCGTTTTTTTCTCTTTTTTTTTAACCCAATCAGGCCTCAGATGTCGTCCCATCTGCCAAGATCAAATGACACAACATCACTTTGAGAAAAGAACTGAGCCACAACCCCAGTCTGTGAATCAAATATGGAAGTGGGATAAAAGCACGGCGGGCTTTCATCTTTAAAAAGAAACTTGTTGAAGGGGAGCACCACTGCTAACAGAGAGTCTACAGCTGTCAGACAGAACCCCTCCCCACCCCCTGTAAAATGACAAAAGCTGCCGACCTAAAGCCAAGGCAAATTGTTTTGTTGCAGTGACACAGCACAACTAATGTCTTTATCTGTCAGGAAGAAGAGAGAGGAAGAATTTGACAGACCCACCCCCCACACACCCACACACCCACCCACACCCCACGTCAATCCTGGGATTACCATAATGGACATTTGGTAACCATTCAACGTTTTCTGATAAATGGGTATTCCAAAGTATACTAGTGCAAATGTACCGCTGAGGGTACTGTCGTGTTGAAGTGCTCAGGGATAACAGCAGTTGCAGTTATGTTTCTTGGTGCTGTTCATGTCTTGGAGAACCGGACCTGCTCAGTGAGGAGCTCTTGTGGTCCCGCTCACCTCCGAGGCAGCGGCCAATGACCATTGTTTAAAAGAATCCATTAAAAGCAGTGCCAAGGCGTTTCCATTGCGCTGACGTACACAATCCATCATTTCAGAGAAAGAAGAATAGATCCGGTCAAGTCTAATGGGCAGCGGCTCAGGCTGGTGCCGCATGGCCTAAATATTGCGACATCAGACGGTTTCTCCATCTGTCTTAACATGTGACCTGCTGGTCAGAGCCAGATAGCGCAGCAGCTAAAAGTCAATTGCCCTGACATTTGGAAAAATATCCCCCACGGAGGATTCAGTGATGATTGCCATGGCAACTTCAATGCCATTTTTAGGTCAGATTTTCCAGTAATATCACTCCATTAACTCGTTCATGTATTAATTCGTTCACAGGGTGTGTCACGGGTTGAAACTGATACTACCGGGGCACGACGTGGAAACTCCGTGCACCATCACCTCCACCAATCCTGGACGGTTCCATCTCTGAGACTTCAGTAATCCCCAGAGAGAAATTGGTTTGTTACAGCAGCGCCGACAAATTAAGATAAGAAATATAAGATAGTTGAAAATAGTACAATTACAAACGTAACTAAAAATACTGACCTGTGCAGGTAAAATATGAAAAGAAAAAGTATACAGAAGAAGGTCAATGGCTGCAGGTTCCACACCCAGAAACTTCTATCTCATTCATCTCTCGAAACTGTTCATCACACATTCATCGTCATGGTAACATGACACAAGCTACTGAAACGGATTACCATAGAATCTACAACTTGATCATCCTCATAGAAGATGGATCGAAATGGTGAATGGCTGAACTTCTATTGGAGCCACTTTCCACATGATCAGCACTTTACAGTGTTACATTGTTCACCCATTCACACACACATGTTGGGAGGTCAGTAAAACTCTTTAACCACTTGCGGTTCTGCCAAACTAACCTCAAAGCAGTTGAACCATCTGGAGTACAGGCCTGGTTGAAAGACGGTCTCAATCCCAAGAAACTCAGCTTTCCAGCGGTGTGAGAGTTGAAAAATGTTGTGGAAACGTGCCTTCAGTGGGAGGACGGGATGTTAAGTGGTTAATCAAGATGATTTAACCAGTGAATTCCAAAACTGACCTTCAGAACTGTCATTCAATGGTACTTTTCTGTGCTGCAAATATAAATAACATATAACTGCAAATATGCAATAATAAAACCTGTTGGTTGGGACAGCACCCTCTGCAGGCACAATCTGGCCTTTTCACCTTCTCCCATTAGTGAGTGAAGCGGGCGACACACTGGGACGGTCCAGCTAAATATGTATGATGCTGATTTCACATGCGCTCCATTCTCCAACACGATGTTGACGATCTGATTACAGCCCCGCTAGTGAAGAATCACCACGCTCGTCTCATTTAAAATGATTTATTCTGTTGGGCAGTTCAACTGCTCAAAGCAAATTGCCCCGCAAAATAAGGTTTCCCACTGCGAGAAACCGTCAGAGAGTGTGACAGACGGACGCAGGAGGGCTCTCCTATTCAAAACCCATGTGAATGTACAACACAGGTATTACAGCAGAACATGTGCGCAGCCTGTGCTCTCACAGGGTATTAGACGGCAATTGTGAAATGATGGTTTTAAAGCCCAGTGCTGACCTGTCGTATAAAACACGCTCTGGATGTTTATTCATTCATGAGGGGAGAGCGGAGAGCATTTCTAAACACATGCAACACACAAGGAACCTATGGAACGTCTCCCGTTTGTGCAGTCAGTCCTTCGGGGATTACCCAATCCACATCATTTCCGCAAACCCCTCGAACCTCATGCTCGCCTGATCACATAAAGGATTACATGGCTTTGCAAGAACACATTTAAGCATTAACTCTCTACAAAGTACAAAACTCTCAAGGCCAAATTAAAAAAAAAAAAATCTGCCTCTAAAACTTTGAAGTCCTGAGCTGCGTTACACATCCTATATGTTAAACCTCGTCGACTTGAACCAGCTCTTAGTTCTTCTGCAACAGACCGAGACTGCCGGGGGAACCCTCTTTCCCCTCTAGAATGCAGTTTGTCCGACTGGTTCAGGTCTTTTGCCTCTTGTACCAAGGATCATTGCATGTCTGTAACCCCTCCTCTCTCCTGAGGGTTTGGTGCGTTCCAA
>CAAKHB010002042.1:57036-102354 GCA_901007665.1 Aeoliscus strigatus | reverse complement strand
CCCCCCCCCGCCGTTACAAGGGTTTTTAGTTTGGATTTTCATCACCCTGATTGAGGGGTGTATTTTGGGGACTGTAAAGTCCACTGAGACAATTGTAATTGTGACACTGGGCTGCACAAATAAACCTGAACTGAATTGAACTTCATGATCGGACAGCACATCAATCCAGAACAAGAACATCCTGACGTACGATTAAAAATGAAACGTCCGGTAGCAGAGGAAACCCCGTGCACGCTGGGAACGCTGGGATTTCGCCACGGTGCATCGACGCATCCCAGCGGATCAGGTCGACATTATTCGACATGAAAGCAGAGACCTAATAAATAAATAAAGAGCAGCTACTCGTGCTGCCGCAACAAGTCACGCTACCACACACAGACGACATTCTACATTCTACACACTCGTACCCTGAGCCCCCGCAGCTCAGGCGAATCCATCTAAGCTGTCACACGCCACTCGCTACCTCACTGCCAAGGTTGCTACTTGTGTTGATTTGCTTTCCATCGACTGATTATGCACATTTTCAATGTGGAAAAATACGAAATGAAAGCTTTTGCATTTGGCTAATGAAGAGATGTTGCAGATGTCTCACAGAAACATATGTAAGAAATAAATGGTCCTTTCTAGTTCCTGCTGCCACATCATCATCAAGCCCCCAACCCCACTAGACTGAACCACAAAGCAAAAACTCATTTTACCCAGTCTATGAGCTTTAAATCCAAATGTCTGGACTTTGCATTTAGGCCGCTGCTATTGTGCCTTTTTTTATTTACTTATCTGTGTTTGTTATTGTGCTGTAACTTACAGTTTTGCCCTTAGATAGATATTTTTATTCATCTCCAGGAAAAATTCACAATACATAATAATAAAATATAAATACATATTTTAATATAATGATAACAATGATAATAAATTATAAATACAATGATAATAAAGTATTAATATAATGATAATAATTTAATTTAATGAATTCATAAATATGTCGTATATATTTTGTTTTTGTTCTGCACCGAGGGTCTGACAGAACCACAACTTCAATTACCTGAATGTTCTCTACATAATGTGGAATTGATAATCTGACTTTGATAACGTCGGATGAACGGGATGAAAAGGTCAGAGGGGGTGGGCGATGGTTTAGTAAGTCTCTTGTTGTGCCAGGTGTATTTTTTTTTCTGGAAGCAGTGTCAGGTTGTCTTTCTGTCTTTCTGTCTTCCTTTCGTGGTGGCAGCAGTGGGCTGTTTGCTCTGATCCCTCCCCCCGTCTCCCGGGTGTGGCTAATCCCTGAAGCTGTAATGTGTGGGCACCCAGGAACGGAATGATTGAGTCCACAGTCCACATGCTTCCCAGAGGGAATGCTGGTGTGATGTTGTGCCATCGCTATGGTAACATTTGCATTCTTTCTGCCAACCCAACAAGAATCCTCTCCATTAGCATTCCTAATTAGATTCATTAGCCCAAAACAGGCTTGTTACAGATCAGTTTGTCTGTTTGTGTTTTTTGTTGAAATTGTCATCAGCCACCTTTGTAATGGTCAAACACAAAAACGTGCACAGGCTTTGTCAGCGTAATTGGCTACTGGCTTTCACCTGCCAACAGGGAACATGATTGTTCGGGTGAAACAAACAAGAGGTTCAACTGCTTCTCCCGTGCAGCTCCAAACATGGACATAATCCCCAACCAGCTGTTTGCTGCTGCAGAGACATACCGCTGCTGGTCATTTGTGTAATCTGTGCTCTTTATATGTAGAGAGAAGTCATAGTAACCCTTTAACATCAACCGTATCGCTGCCTATCTATTCATACTAGCATACTTTGGAGTACCGTAATTATGCAACTATTTGCGCTCTCAGAAAACTGTTCCTGAAAGTTGAGAAGTTGCCGTCATTACAGTAATGACTTGCCAGACTGTGGGAACAGAGCGAATGGGGTTACTGTAATGACAGCAACATGGCTGTTCTCAACTTCCAGGAACCGTTGGACGTCTTCTCCGGAGCTCCTTCTTCTCACCTGGAAGGGGAACTGAATGCAACTTCTCAGCTCTCGGTAACCGTCACCAAATAGTCAATATCAGTACTCCAAAGTATGCTAGCATGAATGTAGCACCAGGGATACCGTTGGTGTCAAAGGGGTCAGCTTAAACAGGCCTCATTTATGAAGCTTTCAGTAGCATAATTTCACCATATCAATACGCACACAAACACATATATACATATGTCAAAATACCACCCAAAGCTGTTTCAAACTGTTCAGAAATGTAGAAATGTAAATATGGTGTGTTCATCTTAACATAATGTTGGTGTTTTTCCTGTCCAGCATGTGCATTTATGCACCTTTGATTTTCCCTTCAGGGATGAATAAAGTACATCTATAGATGCTTTCTGACGGTGTAAATTGTTGCCTAATTACAGTACTCCAAATGATGTCAGCGCGAATGTAGCGCCGGTGATACAGTCGGTGTTCAAGGGTAAATACATTGATGTGCGACGTGTGATCACCCGGTTGTTACATGTTCCTTCAGGCGGAGCTGAACTGTCTGTCTCCCGCAGCCTCCAGCGCCTCGCGCCTCATCACGTTGGTTTTGTTTACCATTGTAGCTTTTTACCAGTTCCAGACAAACATCTGACCCCCCCGGGGGTGGGATCTATCGTTGAATGCAATCTGTTCGATGATTATTCCGGGTGTGAATGGAAAAGGCTCCCGCTGAGTGACAAGGTCGGAGTATGGATGCAAAATATCTCTTCTGTACAGACGCTCAAGCAATGTTTTCCACATGGATTGTCTACTGACAGAAAATGCATAAAAGCAGCAGAGGAACGTCCTGATGGTTTGACTTACTTCAAAAGTACCTTGTACCGACATAGCAGCGCGTCTGCAGTCGACCACATATTCATACAGATACTACAACTCTGAAGGGTGGAGGAACGCCCTTCACTAATTGACAGGAATTATTTATGGAAAGAAAATGTTAGCCAGATTAGCGTGTGCTAATCAACACCACTAATCACACCCTCAGGTGAGAGAGATTGAGATTGGGAAAAAAAAGAGAGAAAGAAAGAGAGGCAGGACGGCAGAAAGGTGTCGGATGATGGAGAACATTGCAAGCTGTTACACTGCAAGATGAGCGAACAGCTGCTGCAGTCTTTTATCTGTGGACCCAGGAGAGCTGTTCCATCGGGTCGAACCTGGTTGCAAAGCCACAGTTTGCTGCAGAAAAAACCCCAAAACAAAACAATAAAGTCTTCACTTGTGGCTGCTGCTCTTGCAGCTAACAACCTTATCCAATGCGTCAGTTTAGTCTCATGTCGCTGATGTAAGAAACGGGGAACGTTGCTGCATTAACAAAACCACTGAGGGCAGAATGGGCCTGTGATTGTCAGCTGGTATTTACTGAAACAGCATGTGAGCCGACACAAGAACGACGACTACGATGCTGGATCAGACTTTTTTCACTAAACAGTATTTGATTTTTGAGTCATTTAAGGACGTAAGTACATGTTTTGTACTGATAATTCAAATATGTTTCACGTCTGTGCTTATTGTGCAGCAGTAAATACTATCAAACAGAAGGGGTCAACTCTCAAAGTGAATCGTGAAACTGTTGGTGGACACTCAACACCAAAGACAGGTTGTCATGTGTCTTTAAAATCTTTATTGTAGCCCGAGGTATTGAGGAGACAAACTGGTCACCAGACAAGTCCGGAACTGTCCAGTTGAGAGGAGGACAACGTTGGTACTACACACTGACCTTTGGTTTAAGGAAGACAAACACCAAACAAATATAGGGACAACTTGTCCTCACAAATATAATGATCTGAAAGAAGGAACCATCTCTCTTCACAAGGTGAAAATGAGCACAAGTTTCCGCTGGTTTCCAAGCGAGGACCCTTCATTTATGGAACAGCTGGCAAGAAAAGGACTTGGAGAATTGCAGCATTTATTCACTGACAACAATCCTAAAATGGCTTGTGCGTGGCAGTGGTGCCAAATATTGATCTCAAATCTGTTTTATCTGACAAAAGCCCCACTTTGAAGACTTGAGCTCCAGAAAATGCGTGGATGGCCACTGTCCCACTATCAGCTTGGTCAATAAAAACACTTAAAGAAGTAACGCTGGTGCTGAATACCGCTGCCCACTCACCAGGCCTCTCTGAACCCCACACTCATGTTTCCTCCAAGCAGCATCCAAACAAGGCCCGACTGGTTGCAACACAATGGTGAATGGATTTTTACAGTAAGAGAGATCCCAGTTCCGAGCACCAGCAGCATGTGAAAAAGCTAAAGGAATAACAACAGCTGAGTGTTTGAGACTTGAACAGATGACGATGTCTTCCGGAATGACCCTTGGACTTACTCTTCCAAGAGTTTTATTATCGTGTTTCCTCTAGCAAGGGTCTTTTGTATTTCTGTCTAAAAAGCCCCACTAAGATGACACATGTAAACCACTTCAACAGAATTACCAAGAACAGAAAAACTCAACCAGACCTACATCCAGATGTTGGGCTCAATCCGAGGGGCGAGATAACCGTCCGTCTCAAAGTCCCTCTGTATGCAACATGATAACGAAGAAGGTGATGTAATCAGAATCCACGAGCCAGTGTTCCAGTAGGGAAGACACGCAGAACGGTCGCCACTCTGTCGTCATTATGGAGAACACGCCCATCCACTCTATGCACGATGTGATTGGCCCCGACCAGAGTTTGGCTTTTGCAGCTCACAAACTGTTTCTAGGCTAGAAAACATCCACATCCACTCACACATTCTGGGAGATCTCTGTGTAATCAAATCACCGATCCAGAGACGTTCTCTTCACAAACCTTCCCTGACTCCCTCTGCGTGTGATTCATTGAGCTGTTCTTGTTTCTGATGTGTCGGCATCAACCTGACATGGGCCAGTGGGCAGACTCCCTTCCTCCCACCAACCGGTACAATAATAAAGGTGCTGTTGGTGGTGGTGGTGGTGGTGATGGAGGAGCGAGGCTACTGTGGTGTTTGAAGAGGAGTGTGTGTGTGTGTGTGTGTGTGTGTGTGTAGGGGGGGTGTTGTTCAGGTAGCAGCTGGGAATTGAAAGTTCACCGAGGTGCGAACGGAGCCTCTGTATCATCTGAGGTTTCCATTGCACTTGACTACGCTTAGCTGAGCCGACCAAGCATGGAGGGAAGTGCTGTGGAGGAGTGTGAGTGTGGTGGTGGTGGTGGGGGGGTCAGTCGGTTGTACTCGTTCTGACTCAGCCGGGTCTGATTAGAAGAGAGAACCCTGCACAGACCTGCTGCACTGATACATTTCACTGGACTTGGTCATGGATGTTTCTGTGCATTAATGTACCATCTGTCCACCTGCATCCGCTGACCCTCTTCATACAGACGTAAAGAATGATGTCACATGACCCAAAGGTTGGCGGTAGGGTTGCACCGTAAATGTCATCTCCATCAGACTCCAGTTTACTGACCAGTTGGCGACACACACACACACACACACACACGACAACTCCATCATTTCATCATCTTCTGTTCTTCTGTCAAACAAGCAACATATTAAGCCCATTCATGTTCATTGTCCATGGAAAAAATATAAAACGTTTGTGTTGTTTGTTTATTCAGAGGGAATAGACTGTTCCGTGTTCTGAGTTGATTACGCTTGTGTTCTTTTCACCAAGAGTTATTGTCAGATATTGTTATCGCCAGTCCGGAAATCGCTTCTCGCAGACTTTCCTCATTTCACGCAGGCCGGGTTTGCAGTGATTGTATGTTAGCTGGTCCAGAGTGGGAGATCTTCTGATAGGGTAAAAGAAGATCCACTGAAACATCCCCAGAGGACCAAGTCCTGTGGAGATTGAGCTTTAGGTGGTTTCGTTGCAAAACATCTGGACAGCTGTTAGAGGAAATTCACACCTTGTTAAGTCCTCGTCTCCTTACATAAGGACGCTCATCAAATCCGCATATCATTTCCTCTCAATATGAAAACATGAGCTCATCGTTTGTGATGAGTCAGACAATGATGTTTTAGCCTCTAAAAATAATTTATAGATGTGAGATGTAGCGTTTATGAAAAAACATTTACAGCATGTTTACAGTTTAGTTGATATTTACTTCTAGTAGCAAACTTTCACCGTGTTCATGCACAGTGGACAAACCAACATTGGACACTAGTGGAACAATTTCTTTCCAGGACCATTGATGTCCAAAATAAACAATCATAATAAAAAAAGTAAATTTCCTCCTTTATTGTGGCCTATATCTTGAAGCAGAAGGCAAATTAAGCAGACGGCACAGCTGCCAGGGACCAACACCATGATATATTTATTCATTATCATTATGATGTTTCATACCGCAGCTTTGAAGACGCAGATACTCCAGTACATTATTTTGGCACATGGCTGAAAGCAGAAAGGAACCTCAGCTACTTTCTGCGGCTCAGTCAGACTGGCGCAGTGCTATATCTCCCGGAGATGATAAAATATACACCAGCAAAGGTTGTGTATGTGCCTCTGAGTGGGAGGCAGCGTGTAAGAATTCACCCCGAAGTCGGCGACAATGAATTCCAACACAAACACGCTCTTTTTTTGTGGCACATTAATGCACATTGGATGTCATTAGTAACCATGGATGGCTTTTCGTTTGAGGCATGTCTTGCCACGTCTCCAAATTGCACCCCGCAGGGCAAATTTTCTTTTCTTTTTGTCAGTATTTCAAACTGGTGTGTCTTTCACTGCGGGATTCGCACTGCGGCATAGTGGTGATGGGCGAAAGTTGTTTTTGGTGAACTGAATCAATAGAGTCTGTTCAGTAAGAACATTCGTTCACTGAATCGTTCAGTGCAGGTTCGCTCACAGAAGTTTGAACTGTGAAATGAACAAATCTTTTGGGTCACTGATTCAGTACAGTTTGTTCACCAAAACGATCCTTTTGCGAATGGGACACTACGACACAGTCGATCAAGGGTCTGAACGGTTCATGAGTTCATTGTTGATTGGAAAAGTCTCTATCTTACTTCTGAATGTATCAAATGTTGTTACACGGTTGATTGAGATGTGTCTCTCATCAATGGATATTTTCTTTTCCACGCTCTCGTTCAGATGTATGAAGAGTACTGTCGTACGCACATTTCCATTGCAGACACGTTTGGCTTTTGAGCCGTTGGCGACACCTAGGGGTGACGTTGGGAACAACAAAATTAACTCACCTTCGCGTGTCCAATTTTATTGGGGGGGGGGCGGTTTGCAATGAGAAGAGGAGAAATGACTGTGTGTGTTAATAAAACGTACAAACAGGCGGACTCTTCCTATTGGACGCACTGACGCTGATGAATCCTTCAAAGACAACTTCTCCAGAACAAACTGCCATCGACTCACTTCTGTTCCTTTGACAACGTCACCTCTGACTTTGTGTTGGTCGGTAGCTCTGGATGTGGGTCGGGTTCTCCAGGCTACTGGAGGCAAAGCTATCATTTGAATGATTGAATGTATGAATTACACAACTGTGATCGTCATCACGCGGAAGCCATGCTTCCTAATTACTGGCTGTGCTCGGCCACCGCTCATTTGTTACAGTCAGGCCAAAGTGACAGCAACTATTAGTCGAGGCCGGCCTGAGGGCCAGAGGCTAAAAAGTAGGTGTAGATGGAGGAAAGAGCGAGCAGATGGGACAATGTCAGCGAGTGCAGAGTGAAGCAAATCTCCATCCATCATAGAGCCCGTGCCTGACAAACACACATGCAGCAATCTGGAGCATATCAACCCAAACTTACAAACACGATTAAACCGGACAACAACCGGGATGAGACCAGTACACACACACCGACACCTTCCACTACTTTGCATGTGTGCCCATTTGTTTGAGGGATGTATATGTGTTGGTCCAAAAGCCTTAATTAACTTGATCCAGAACAGAACAAAAATGGACTTTTCCTGGAACCATATTACTAAGTTCTTAACCAGCAGTATTTTACTTCTGCTTTAAAGGAAATAAGTGAGGTGGAAAATTGTTAACTTTAAGATGGGTCGCCTTAAATGACATGAATGCAGTTTATTTGAAAACAATGACAGACTTGTGACAATTTGTTTGTTTCAAATGAAAACTGAAACCTACTTACGAGTGTGTAACAGCTCCAGTAGACTGGTAGACAGTGGAATCGGAGTGGATTTGGATCCACCTGACTGGCACCTCTGCCCACCTGTGTACTGCGATGGATTATGAGTGTGTCTGGCCTGTGAATCCCTGCTGGGGACTGATGATGAGGATGAGCTGGAGGAATGTCTGACAATGACGAAATCAAGGAAGGCCTCAAGAATCGATGTAGAACCAGAACCTTCTCCATGGTTATTCTGGTGCATCCATCTATTAAGAAAGAGGCTGACCCTGAACGTATCGTCCTTTCTTTCTGCCATCTTGGAACCTATCTACCACACACACACACACACACACCTTCCCAATTCTCTGTGCTTACTTAACCTTTAGGAAGTCCTCATTAGCTGTCTCACTCTGGGGAGCCAATTGGCTTGTCAGGAGAGAGATAAATTAACAGTGGGAGAATTGACTTTGCCTTAAGCCAGGATCACAATGGCCAGTTGGTTGGTACACTTTGATTTGTTTATCATAAAGAAGGGATTTTTAAGTCATGAATGGAGATGCGGTGTGACAGTAAGAGTCCGGTGGAGGGAACGTGTTCCTGACTAATAAAAAGACAATGTTCTAAGACTTAAAACTCTTCAGTTTCAGAATGAGTTCAACTGATAGGACGGGATTGTGCGTCTAATGATGGATGGTGCTGCCCCATATCTACTCCTCGTGAGTTGAGCTCTGGAGAAACCTTTAAAACTAAAAAGTGCTTAGAGTGCTTTGGGTGTTTAAAAAAAAAAAGTCAAGCCTAATATGGTTTATAATTGATTAAGCATCATTAAGCATCCCAAACAAAAAGCACAGACATCAGCAAATGCACTGTTAATGCGAAAGAGCCTCTGGGTAAAGTGCCTCCTCTTGCACATTTGTTTGCGGCAGTAATGTGAGACGGAAAGAAGAAAATAAAATGCACGTCTGTGGAAAGAAAATGGTCTGCACACAAGCATGTGTTGTGAACCAGAGACTTTAAAAAGCCGAGCTGAGAAAACTCCTGTATAGGCGTTAGATTAAAGAACGACTGTGGTCATACGGTTGCGAACACAGCTGCTGCCGACCCTCGCTGAGTCCCAGCATACGGACCGGCAACGGGCAAGTCGGAGGTGTGCGGGGAGATGATTGCTGCTGGGATCTCCGTTTGGCCCGATCATGGAATCTCATTACCAAAGTGCGAACCGTCCAGGCGGATTTAATGAAGACTCACGCGGCGAAGGTTCCTTCACGCTGAGACAAAGGAAGGAGGAAAGATGAAGGGAGGCAAGCTAGTTGGCCTGACAAAGGGAGAGCGCAGGGGTGACATCAAATCTATAGTAGGAGGAGACGCATCAGAGCCGAGGAAGGAAGGAGAGGAAAACGTTCCCTTCAACAGCTGGAGGGAATGGAGGCACCTCCAAGTAGACAGAAGACGATGAATGATTCAGCAACGCTGAAACTCAGAAGGTGTGTGGACAGTGACAGAAAGGTCATCCCAGGTGCTTTTAAAACAAAACAAAACAAAAAAAACTTTGCCAAGATAGGTTTGTTTTCACCTGCAAAAAAAAAAAAAGTCAAAAAGTTCTGGACAAATTTGACTGGAAGGTTTCAGGAATGCTGATGATGGACCAGGTGATGAAATGTTGGTGGTGTTCTGGAACCATCTGGATCCAGGAATGTTCCGCTTTTCAGCAGACGTGTCTAGAGGCAGTGGACTGTCTCTGTGGCCCAGTGGTTAGTGGGTCTGTCTGTTAACACAAAGGTCGGGGGTTGGAGCCCACCCAGGAACGGAGGGTTGGTTTAGTTTTACGATTGAAATGAAACAGAAAAAATAAAGTCAGAGTATGATTTGTGTAACACGCTGCCATTGATTTTGTTTTAATAACTAACTGACTAGTGATGCCATCCATGTTATTTCAAGGGAGGAAATGAGCTGCTTTGGTGGAGGTCTGTACTCTCAGAGAGCTTTTCTAGTTCTTTCTCTCTGAGAGTTGGAGGTTCGGTTGGTATGTGCTAATTGGCAAGTGAAGCCAACAGCCCGACTCTCCGTCCTTCTAGATCTCTCCTCCCATCGCTGTGAAAGCAACCCTGCTACGATGTGACTGGAAAGTTTCACGGCAGCTGCCAAAGACAGCAGGAGGCGCGGCCCCCGGAAGGACACAGCTGGGAAATAAAACCACACGTTGACCCCGGCGTTCAGCCAACCCTGCTAAATAAAACTACCTGGTAATTTCACTTAACGAGTCCGGTGGCGCACTCATGGTCTGTCCACATTTAACAACGTAAAGGACAAGGGCAGGAATGATGGGACCCAGCTTTGATAGTAAACGCGCTGTAACGCTGTGTTGTTCACTTTAATGGAGACACGCTGTAGTTGCTGCATTTCCTCACTGCTCTGAAGCGTTTTATACGTAGAAGCGACAGGACACATGAAGGATAGGGGACGACATATTCTGGACTTGGACCAGAGATGCTTTGAAACGCCGGTTGTCTACTTTTCCCCAAACGGACATTGTTCCTCTCTAAACCATACTGGAGATGACGAACCCATCGATGGCCCGGATACGACCCCACAGGGACTTAGTTTAGTCAGAACTGATTCTTTGGAAAGCTGGCGGAGGACGTGAGGTCTGAAGACAGAAGACTGAGGTTTCTGCACGTCTTTGTACAACTCTACTGTAAGAATACGCTGCAATAACATGCATAAAGGTTGTAAGTACTGGAAATACTCAAGGCAAATTAAAATAATGAGAGTGTGCATGTTTGTTTTTCAGTATTAAAACACGTCTGTGTGAGATTCCCTCATTAGTGTCCATAACTTTTACACTCACTACATTTGCTGCCGTTTCTATTACTAATTCAAATGTGACTACATTAGTCATCTTGTTGGTGTCTTGGAGCCTCTGTTCTGACACTCCACCATCTCTTAGAGGATCACACAACTCTGACGTCTGAGCGCAATCAGCCACAAAGTGCTTGCATACAGTATTATGTTAATAAGTCTCTAATCCTGCACATTTATTCCCTACGTTACCCGCTTAGGAGAAACATGCACTTTTTTTTACTTCCACCTCCCAAAAGCAGTGAAATAATTATTACAAATCAGGACTATTCTGTTATTAATAGACTCGCCACAACACATCAGGTCTCCATTGACAAGCCAATCGGAGACTTGAGGATTTGTCAACTAGACGGGGTGAGGCTGCACGTGCCAACGATGCCAGAAAGTGCAGAGCTGGGGGCCGATTCATCACCTCGTCCATCAGTTCAGTGCGTTCACACCACGAGGGACTATTATGCAAATCAAATCAAAGAAAGAAGATGATTTAAGAACGCTGAGATGTGAATCCATTCGACTGATGAAAAGGGAAATCAGCACATCGGTGTTGTAATTACACTCCTTAGATTATGACACGGACAATGACGGCGTCCACTGATTGTGTTCACATGGTCTCAGCGTTTGATTGGGAGTAACGGCCATTTTTTCCCCCCTTCTGGGCAGATTGTTACATGTGAATGAGCGTAAACTGTCCGGCACTGATTCAAATTGGACCATTTGCGTTGTTCATCAAGACCAGATGACGTTCTAACAGTATTCTGAGACTCTAGCTCCAGCTGTGTTTGCTCATTCATTCATTCATTCATTCATTCATGAGTGTGAGTTTGATATATGCTCCAACTCGAGGCCAGAACCTGAAAAGTGCGTCAGTTCTGAGTACAACTCACTTTGAGATGTATGTGGGTTTGGTTTTTTTTTGCACATCATAAAATAGTGAAATTGTCATCAATAAAATGAAGAAACACTTCATGGGCGACTGGTCTCAAGTTGGTGGACCGTTCTGTGTGGAGTTTGCATGCTCTCCCCTTGTGTGTGGGGGTTCTCGCTGGGTACTCGGGCCTCCTCCCACCTCCAAAAGCATGCTGCGGTTAGTCAGTAAGTTCACGTGAGTTCAGTTCAGACCAGAGATTCGAAGTGCAACACCTGGCAACGTGCAACTACGTGAATCCACTTTCAACGGAACGTTCCGGCAACAGTCCGGTTCACATTGAGGCACCGGGCTGTGACGGTGCCGTAAAGTGGAACAGCACAAGAACCCCCCCGGAGAGCCTTTTCGTGATTTTGTTAGCATAGCTTTTCAAGCTAATATTGTGACACTTCGGAAGGAATCGTTGGTGTGTGGCCCTTGTCCGCCATTCAAACGTTAGCATGTTAGCATGTTAGCATGGTCAGAACGGTCTGAACTATTATCAGATTGAACAGGTAGAAACCTCTGGAACTTCTAGAACCGACCAGCAACGGGGCCGTTCAGACCGCTGACACTGTGTCTGCAACCGTTCCGCCGCGCCTAGAATGTTTAGTTGGGACTGGACTTAATTTGCCTGTAGGTGTGAATGTGAGTGTGAATGTCAGCCCCGCATTGACTTGACAACCAATGAAGTGCACTTTCCCTTTTTGTCCTCGATTTGCTCGTAAGCTGTTGAGTCCGAAGACAGAGGAACAGAATAAATGGCTGTTTTTCTCTTTTCTTTTCTTTTCACATGGAGCTAACTGACCAAACCGGGGTTGAATGAAAAAAAGTTTCAAGGCTCGTGAGCTCCCAAAGGTTCTGATTTGTACTCGTGTATCCGTGTTGACTCGTGTCCTCATCGTCATTAACGCTCCAGACATTCGATGGGATTTAACTCTTCACCTGAAGAACCGTATAATGGCGTCTAATTGACTTTTACGGCACGTGCTTCTCCAGACGGCCCCACCTTGAAATTAATGCTGAGGAAATTCAGCCTTGGACAGGATGTTCACTTGGGGTGGGAGGTGATGTAAATGAACCCAACCTCAACCTTGACTTGTGCTCGTGTTGCTGAGGCAACTGTGCGTCCTGCATTTAAAAAGTCTGCAGCTAAAAACTCCACAACATCTGTGTGGGTTTTCATCTCCTGCTCACATTCAAGCAAATCTGTAGGACGCTGTACTTTTGTTTACACTTGCTTTGACACTCACTGAAGCATATGCCTCCGCAATATTTTTCTTAAAAATAATGTAGTTGTTTCATTGTTTTAACCAGCTCTTTAAATACTTTTAAAACAAAGCTTAAAACCTACATGACTAATTTACCTCTGCAATGCTGTTTTACTGGGTTTGATCATTTTGTTTCCTTGTTTTAATACACTTTAATGTCTGACAATCATATTTTGTTGTTTCTTTATCAATGATGTACTGTTTTTTCTAGCTCATAAATTGATGCTCCACATTCAACATTTTCTGTCATGCGACCACTGTCCCACTGTGCCGAGGCCAGATCCTAAACCATACACACGCTTCGTTCCTCGACTGTTCTCCCTGAAAGGTGCATCATTCTATGCTTGTGTGACGTGAGAACAAAGCCGCTGGCCGACAGGCTGAAATGCAACACATTCAGGACAAAGACACCAGTGACGACATGAAGAAGAGTCTGAACGCCGTGACTGACGTGTCTAACCAAAAGGAAAATCTCTAATGTGCCACCCAATGTCCCATCTGTTCTCAATAAACTTGTTTATCCTCTGTGTCATGTTGCCCCCGACCTTTTTATGAGCACTCACTCTTAAAAACATATGAATCCAGGGTGGATCCAAACCCGATGTGAAGCCGCTTCCCTTTTTGGGAGCCAATTATAATCAGGAGCTGATTCACCGGCGACCCCGGTGTTGTTGCAGCTAATAGGAGCTGATCAAAGCGCTAATCAGTCATGGCTGGATAAGAGTTTTCATGAATTAATATCAGCAAACATGGACATATGCTAACAGAGGTGTTAAGTAAGAGGGGCATCCGTTAATTCCCGTTTATTTGCTCCACTGGATTCACTGTCAGTTCACAGCTGTAAACAGCAGCTCAAAGACAAAGGAAAACTCAGCAGATAGAAGCTAGAAGACTTGTCCCAACAGTAGGTATAGTGTCCATCAAAAGGAATCCGATTGTCTGGAGGTATCAATAATGAAGGCAGTACATACACAGGGTGGATGGGCGATGACATATTTATAGTAGCTTGATATAAAATTAGATTTAATATATTCCCCTGGCCATGGACTTCACAGGAATACGTGAGAAGACACATACACCTGATGAGAATAACGTGGTTGCGGGTTTCATGGAGTCAGACTCGCATACCTGGGCTAACTTCTGCAAGGGGAGACAAGTTTGCAGCAACTCACGAGTAAGATACTTTGAGGTTTCGAGGCAAGAAAAAGTGTTCGCCAAACACTCAGCTAACTGCTGCTAGCTAACGATCAATGAGTGAAGAGGAACGAGTCTTTTCAGTCACAAGACTCAAGTCCAAGTGAAGTCATCAACCCCACAACTAATCAATACGTTACTGAGGGCGAATTCAAAACAATTCTGAGTATTTTTTTCACCTTTCAACCTCCGTACATGTGGATCGTTTCTTGGTTTCTTCCTCTATTTCTTAGTTTGTGGATGAAGAACAAATAATTCTTATGCCTTCCAGACTCAACCACTGAATAGATGTTTGCAGCAAATCTTACTGGTCCCATTGATTTATTTTTGTAGAGTGGACCATGGAAGTCAAATGTCCATAAAGAAGACAACTGAACTTGGTTACTTTCCTTTGCAGTGTCACGATACCACGTCCAGAGAGGGATCCTGTATTCAATGTAAAGAAGCAATAACTAGAACATGAATATTCAGAGGCTGCAGATCCTGTAATTAACATTGTTTGTTTGTACAGACAGCTCTTCTACCTCAATGACATTTGAAATTAATGTTTTGTGTTCAAAATCAGATGAATAATTATCTGTTACTCCCCATTTAGCTTTTGTTATTGCGAGTTTCGTATCTGCTCGGCCTGAAATCATACGCATGAGCTGTTATTTCCGCATGGCAGGATGTTCTTTAAACAGAGTCGTTCTCTTTGTCGCGCATTTTGTTTTCACTTGCAATTTAATATAGCAGATTACTGATATTACAGGCATGAGAAGACAATTTAATTTGGAGCAAGGACAAGAGCATTGATGCACAACAGCGAGAGAAGATAACAGACTGCTGAAAGTAAAAATTTCATTTCTAGATTAGAGACAAGCTGTGCAAAGGCCTCCATGAAAAGCTGCTTCACCAGACGCCTTTTTTGGGACAAATCCTTGATTTGATTAGCTTCTAAACGCTTTTTAAAAACCCTCCGCTGCACACAACACAATTAGTGTTTTGGAATGGTGAACTAGTGATCCCCTGATATCCCCAGGCTCATTTCCTGCGATGTAACATTACGGCTGCACTCTTTTGGTTTGGTAATTATGCCGTACAGAGATGTTGTATTCGTGAAGTGGGCTGCTCCTCCAAAAATGTTTGTGTTAGATGTGGAGAACCCAACCGGTGTTTTGCAGGATTCAGAGGAAACGCACATCAAGGGCAGTGGAAAGCAAGACGGCCATGAATGAATGGATGAGCCGAGTAACTGCAGACCGGTAACTGGTTGAAATCTTTGTAATGAAGAGAACATCATTAACAGAAGCTCTGTTAATGCTCTGACTCTCTGAGAGCGTCTTCAGATGCGACTCTGCTGGAGTTTGAATCACACCAAGTACGTGTTTGGTTTTTGTGTGGCTAAAAGTTATTGAATCGACACCCTGAGCCTGGAAGAAATGGCTTTTCAAAGCATCTTCGGGCTGTTTATCCAACTACAACTGTTCAGGACTAGCGTGGCAAACCAGATCTACATCAAGATGTTGGGTCTGGACATCTGTCTTTCAAATTCCCTCCATTCCAGTAGGATAAGGAAGGTGACACAGTGAGAGTCCCTGTGAGTGTTCTGCGTCTGACGTGTTGTGGAAAAGCCGAACTCCACATGCTTCCAAGTCGAGGCCAAAGTCTGTTTGTAGGTCCGTTTGTCAGCGGCAGACATCTTCTTTATTTACATGAGACCAGCAGGGATGACACGAGGAAACGCCCACAACTCTGTCGTTGTGATGCTAAGCCCGCCGACCAGCTCTAGATGGAACCCTGGCTGCGAGGTAAATGTTCTACTGCTAAGGTGAGTTCCTCGACTAGTTCAGGGCCTCAAATCTGACCAAACCCAGACGATTCCAACCGCAACCCCACGGGAGGGTGCAAGAGTTCCCACCACTGTCCGACCTTCAGACACATCAACGCTGCCCTCCTCTCCAGAGACGGACGCCAGAAACTCCTTCTCTCATTGCCAGAAATGAGAAACTCCTGATTTTAAAGGGAAATCGATCATGTGTTTCCCTCGGCAGCGTCCAGTGTTTGTTGCCCACCTCCTTGTGTGCAGGTTCCTCCGTATCTCATTGAAAGCATCTTAAAACAAAGCAAATGGATTATTCGAAAGGCTGAAACTGTCGCTAATGGACGAGCTGGGAGCGTCAATATTTGATGTGGAAGGATGAGAACGTGTTGTCGATTCCCCGATGTCGAAGTAAACCAACACAAACCACCACCCGTCACTTTTCATTTCCTGTTTAGCAGCTCTCGTTGTTCAAAATGTGATTTTCTTCCGGTGAATTCACACTCAGAGAATGGACTTAATGTGGGGTTCATTTGTGGCATATTGAGATTCACATCCTCTCATAAATAATGAAAACAGGGATGTTTGGGATCTCCTGCCCTTCTTCTTCCACCTGACTCCCTGAAGTCTGTCTAAAAAGCCTCTTTGTGTTGGATGTCACAGCGCGAGCAGACCTCAGACGTCTTATATGTTTACCTCCTCGCAACTCTTACGCAACTTGTCTCTTCTTCTTCCCCTCCAAAGAGAATATAAGAAGACTGGAAATGTTTTTTTGTTTTTTTTGATGGTTTGTCTGCAGACAGATGAGCCAAATTGGACGGAATCACCAGAGTTTCACTTCCCCCTCTGCGACTGACATTCTTGTCGTCTGTTCCTGTCGCCGGCACTTACAACGGACAAATGAGCCTCTCCTGCCGCCTGTTGCAGCTGAGGTAAAACAGGGAAAATGGTGTCATACATCCAAAGATCACAGCACCTTTTACCTTTCTGACAAAACACTTTCTGTATTATAAAATATGATCTTTTTCTCTTTCTCTGTGCAGAAAGAAGAGCTCCACGCACTACTGAAACAAAGTTAGCGCTCATCTCCACTCACATCAGAATCCCCCCATCATCCCTTCCCCAAACAACCCCCCCCAACCCACCCTCATTGCACTCACCAAACAACATGTGCAAACATTGGCCAGCAGGCGCATATCCCATGTTAGCACTTGCACTTAGTCATTTGTTTGTTTCAACAGGAAAGGTTAGTGTTCAACATAATGTGAACTCTGTGTGTGTGTGTGTGTGTGTGATTGGCCTTTTCTTTTAGGGATCCTAATAAAAGTAGACAGAGGAGAAGCGCCATCACCGGTCTGCCGGCGGCTCCGTCACATCCAGTGCTGTTGTGAGAATTAAGGGTGTGAGACGCCGTCCGTCAGCTCCACGAGAGGTGGAAACAAACAGCTGAGCCCTCTTCATTATCCGTCCCCGGCTCCTTCCTGTGACGGAGGACACTCATCGGAGTGTAAGCCACTTGCAGGTGCAGACGTTTGCTTTGGAAAATGAACGCTGAGTGACAGGAGGAGCCTCTGAAACTAGGAATCGTTAGTGTTACCTGCATTACCTGCTATTACAGCACCTGTTCTCTGAGGAAGGTCTGATGATGGAAGGACGTGATCCGTCAGATGCAAAGTACATGTGAGTGTAAATATCACTAAATATCACTAAAGCATGTTTGGATTTAGTCTGAATTTTCATATACATGGACAACAATTTAGACCTATTCAGAACTATTTATTTATTCGTTCAATTAAATTTAATTTATTAGACTTATTAAGAAATCCAGGGTGGCCAACGGAAAAACGAGTAAAGTAGTGAGTAAAGACGTCCGCAGTCCTGAAGATAATGACCACAATCTCCAGAAAACAATGTTTGATATTTGCAGATAAGAGCGTAATTATAAACCTTATCGCAGGATAATATGCTTGAAAAAAAAGTGACGACCTTGATGAGACAATTAAGTGATAACAAAAACATGTTAAGACGAAAATCATTTCACAATCTTGCAGCAACCTCGTTGAACTGTGACTGAGAGTCACCGCGTCCTTCTCCTGTCGCTTCATATCATCATCTACGCTCACGGAGCCGGGGAGTCAGGTCTCCTGCTGCGTAACAACCACTGATTAACCCGGACGCCGCTCACCCCGTCCACATCAAACCAGACAGCAGCATTCTGGGGACATTGTCGGCGCTGGGATTGAGAGGGGAAGACTGCGTGTCCCTGTGGACAGCTGGATGCAGACGTTTCCTTGGCAACAAAGCTGTTGAGCGATGAGCTCTTACAGTACATTCCCATTTGCAAAAGGTGAGAGTGCGGGATTTGGCCGTGACCGTGGGCTCGGCGCTGGCTATGTGAAGCAATTTTGACAGATCAACAGCTGAGGCATGAAAGGGAGGTTTGTCTCGCTGAGGGCTCCTCAAAAAAAGGAAAAAAAAAAAAAAAGAAAAAGGAGCTTTTCTTCTCGGGAGAACACAAGTTCTGTATGATTAATTATCCGGCTGGCCTTCTTGAGCTCGTGTTTGACTGTAATTACATTCGCTGGTATTCAAGAGAGAAATCCTTTGAAACGGGACCTCGTACACCTTCAGACCTTCGTTCTATGCTGGTGATTCATCGAGAGGCCCCGGATAAAGTCTGACGGCTCATCGATCGACTGACGTGTCTCCATTCCCATCCGTCCGTCCCAGGGAGGATCCCTCTTTCTGCCGTCCTCCCTGAGGTTTCTGCCTTTTGGGTCAGTTTTTCATCACCCGGACTGACGATCGAAGGACAGAGAGTTGAGAATTTTGTAAAGTCCATCAAGACAAACTGAAATTGGGACGTTGGACTATACAAATAGAATTGAATCGGTTGGATCACTGATAATGATTCCGACCACTGCTAACGTGGCTCTGTGGCTCTGCTAACTTTTGACTGGAGGACATGAATGAAGTGGGGATAAATCCATCTGAAGTGTCTTCACTACATTAGCATGAAATGCTATGCTAACAGCAGTTTGTGTACTGCTGTTGTACTTTGTTTGTACTTTACCTGTTCTGGGGAAACATCAGTTGTTTACATGAGATCACAATAACTTTATTTGTCTTATTATACTTATGTCAAGTACACACTATACACATTTATGAATAGATTTTTCTAGAAAATGTTTGACCTGAAACCATGAAGAAGTAGATATGGAAATGTAATGGACTTTGTTTGGTCCGTTTGGATGTTTCTGGGTTTATGGAATTGAATTATGCTCTTTCCGTCTCTTGAATCAAAGTTGACTCGATGCTGAAGATCTGATCTCACGGGAGCCGAACAAACCCGGTCTGACTGATGTGACAGTCGAACACAAAGTGGCTTCACATCTTCACATGAACGCTGTTCCTCCAGTAAAGAACCATCTCAATCAGCTATCGCTTCACACCAACCAGCCACATTTCAGGGGAACTGAGCAGGGTCTCCACTGCCCCACAGCCCATTTCATCGGAACGACTCCACAGCAGTTGCTGATACAGCAGTTGATAGCGATCGTTACTGGCAAGCCGCCTTCTTGTTTTTTGCTTTTTTTTTTTAATTTCCCAATGATCAAGAGGCAGCAAAGAGCAGAGAACCAACATGCCCTCGCTTCAGAGGTTCGCCCTCCCACGAGAGGACTAATGTTGTCTTTACTAATCAAGATGTTTAGGAAGGAACAAACACGCCAAGGCTGTGGAAATGGAAGCGGCAGTGCTGCTCCCCCTGGGCTCCACTACACAAGTCGGCCGGAGAGGAAATCACAAGACTCCACATTAATGGAGAGTAACGACAGTGCTGAGTGTGGCGACGGAAACCCCAGGGTGCAGTTCTACCCAACCATGAGAATTAGAGTCACTGCTGGTTATATCCAACTGCCAAGTCGCTGTCATTACGGTAATGACACGGCAGCTTCGGCAACAGCGCCAATGGGATGACCGTAATGACGACAACATGGCTCTTCTCTCTTTCAGGAACCGGTCGACGTTTTCTCCTGCTCTCTCCCGGTGTGTCGCGTTCAATCAGCTGACACGGAAAACCGGTTCCGAGATGCTTCTGTGTCCGGAAGAGCTCACAAGTCAAGAAAACTTCTTCCTCTCAGTTTTGTGGAATATTGTGTCGGCGGACGATACGTGACGGACACCGGTAGAAGAAGCTGTTGGTTGTAGAGCAATATCACATGCAGTTCGAAAAAGTGGCCACCAGATGTCACTATCTGCGCCGATTTCCCGAGGACATCACTTATCACCGAGATTCATTTTGTCCAGACCACTTTCATGATTTTTTTTCTGTCCCCATCACAACCTCTCAGCTTTCAGTAACAGTCCGACATTTCTGATAGCACAAATAATCCCGTAATTACGGTACTCCAAAGTATGCTAGCACAAAGGTCGCGGTGGGGTCGCCGTCTGTGTTCAAGGTCTATAGAAGGTTCGCCAACAGAAGCTGTAATTGTGCTAACAGCTGTTGGCGTGAGGAAGATCAACGCAATTAGCTTACGCCAGAGACGAGCTCATCTCGCTCGCACAGAATCTGTCCGATGAGCTTGTTCTAGGTTGTGCGAGCTGGTGCTGGCGGCACCGTCATGAATCATTAACGGTTGCACCTCCAGTCAGATGGAGAGAAGAGATAGGAGCAGAGGAGGGAATCTGGGTCACAGATTTGACTCCAGTCCCGCTCCTGTGGAACGACGTTGGGTGCATGTGATGACGCCAGCTGCGGAGGCAGCAGCGTGACATCGTCATCCACTGATGTGAGCGTCGGGGAGCGATCCAATGCAGAGATCTGAGAGTCGCTCGGATGATGCAGCAGAGGAGCTGGACTCAGAGACCGTTTAAAAAAAAACAAAAAAAAAACACCTCTCATCCGTTATTGTTTGCAAACTCATCTTGTTGGCGGCACTTCTGTGAAAAGCAATCAAAGGCCGAGGGTGGGAGTTTTTAATTCGCTCCGCAAAGGTTAATCTGCATCAGGAAAAAGAATCTTTTTTTTTTCATCTTTAATAATTAGGTTATTAACTCTTGCATTGCAGACACACTTGGACAAAATTCCAATAAAACCCTTTATAGGACGCTTGAATGCTTCAAATTCAAAATTCCTTTATGTGAGCGTTGTTAAAGAATAGTACAACTTTTAAATAAATTCAAACTATACTGTACTACAATACTATTAATAATAATAGCAGTTATGTTGATGCTGACCCATCGATGGACCTGCTCAGTTCATCTATCAGGCTCACGTGATGGATCCTGGACCACACCTGCACCGCAGGGAACGGCTTCTGCCGACTCGGACAGGAAGTGACCTGGACGGGTTCCAGCTGCTCCTCCTCCAGAATCAGCAGCAGATCAAAACGGACCTGGAGACTTCTACCAGTGAATCTCTGCAAAAGTGAACATTTGCGTGGGCAGCGGCATCTCCAGCGCTCACTGGGGACCCAGGCTGGTGGAGAAGACCAGCTCTGCTCTGAAACGCCCCTTCGACCCAGTGGAGGTGCGAGCGGAGGAGGATGATGGATACGCTTTCATCCTTAATGGAGGACGTCCCGTCCCACGTGGGACCCTGTGACAGTCCTGAGCTGCTCGTCCGCTAACAGGCTGCTACATCCGTCCTTCCTGCTGCTGTCACACTTTACCACCAAGACTGCACATCAGCAGGAGGGAAAATGTGCAGAATATTTGTTCACTGAATTAAAATGTGCACCGATATTCATTGTTCCCACCAAAGGGGGAATACAGGTTCATCTTATCCTGTGTTCACTTTAAAAGGGGACAACGGGAGAACGGGAAGACGTTGTGACGTCGACGTCGCGGCACGCATCCTACAGACTAAACTCTCCCTCATTCTACTGGACGACGAGGTGATCCGGTGATGTTTGAGGAAAGGGATCTTTGTGCAGAATCACAGCCGCTTGCAGATATTTGGTGTCCAGATGCTGAAGGACATCTCAGAAAACGTGATTAACGACATCAAAGCATCAGTAGAAAGAACCCGAACAACAGAAAACCAAAAATCGCTTTGTCCGACTATAGATAATTCGTTGTAGACCTTTGAGCTTTGTTACAGTTATTGAAAAAGACCTAATGGTCCGATATCAACAAGTGTACAAAATTAGTTCCTGTTTTCTGGCTTAATAATGAACTATTTGGAGGCAGATGAGGTGATGGTGAGTTGAACAGACGACAGCTGATCCCTTAAATCAACACGGAAATCGGACCAAACTCAAAATCTAAACATTAGCTCACAAAAAAAGTTCTGCATTGATTTTACAGTGAAATATGAAATGAAATATGTGTGTGTGTGAGAAATATCAACATTGATCCAGGTCAATTCTTTTATTCCCAAGATGTTTCTGGTGAAAACAAAATCCTTCTGCACTTGTACGTGAAGATAACATTCAAAACTCTGACTGTTTTTGTTTTTTTCCCTTAGTATAATCCCAACGGACCAAACAGCAGCACAAACAAACAACAACAAGAAAAAAAAAAAAAAAACACGGCGGGTTCTGGCAGCCAGACGGCCCCGAGCACCAACTGGAAATGGAGAAGAACTTCTGGAGATAAAGTGGACGCTGTGCTTCATAAAGTGCCTTGTGAGCAACCTTTTGTGCTGCGGATGTGAAGTTAGACTCAGGAAGAGGCGATGTGAGGCAGAAGAATCAAACAACGCTGCTGATTTTTCTCTCTTTGATGGAAACGGAAAAAAGGCGGACGGAGGTCTGAGGGGAAGTGAGAGGCTTCAAGCTCACAGTTGTCTTAGTTCTGCATTAAAAAGAAAACAAAAAACAAAAACGCAGCTGACCACCACATCTCACTCCCCTGGATGATTACTGCTGTAAACACACTGAACACTGAACACTGAAAAATATAATCACCCCACGAGCTTGTTCACATCGATATGATAATATAAATAATCATCAGTCCCGTGTTATTTTCTTCTCTTTTTCCCCTCACAAATCTTTCTGCTTTAGTTCACTTTGTAAACATGATGGTTTTATTTTACCAACAATTAATAAATGTACTAATTTATTAATTGTAATGTTTTCTTATTCATTTATTGCACAAATATACGTTGTATAATGAAATAGAAATATAAGAAATAATTGTTTCTATTAATATAATGCCAATACTAATGCTAATAATGAACAAATAACAATGTTAATAAGAATAAAACTAAATTATGTTCATATTTGTGTCATGTCAGGAGGCCACCGCAACTTACTGGCCTGTGAATCCTTTATTGTAAAATCAACCAAACAAACACCAATGACAGTGACATAACTGAGAGAAAACAGAGCACAATAAAGAACCCTCCGAAGAGCCACTGTAACCTTGGAAACACATGTACAGGAGCTTTGAAGGGAATAAGGGCTCGACGTGAGAGGCCTTCCTCTGTTCCTCCTTCTCACCACCTCCCACCCCTCCAGCATTTTCAGAGCTTGTCAAAGACCCTGAGAGGTTAATTATTTGGTGCATGATCTGTTTATTTATTTAACTCAGACCACGTTCCCACCACCCTTATCTATTCCTGCACAGCGTGTCAGGCAGCGGGCTGAATCCTAATGAACAAGGTTCCTGTGCAACTCCACCAACAAAAGTAGTGCAGCAGGTCTGGGAGTGAGATATCACTCGTCTACCTCTGATGGGAGGGTGTTCTCCCAGCTGCACTGCCTTCATATCTACAGAGATGTTTATGAAGGTGGAGGAACATCTGAAGGTTGTGAGAGTTCACAGCGAATCACTTTCGCCACAGATCACGACTGAGAATCCTCTTGAACTCCTAGTGATACTCACGTTCCTATCAATTTACACCGGGGACATCGAGCAGTAAAGGGGCAAAAACATCAACATGTAGGTGGCGGTGAGGCGCAGCCGACTACTTCCATCTCATCTACCTTCTCTGCAGCTGTGAATCTGGGCAGGTATCATAATTACTTTAATTATGAGGTTGAGGTTAGACTGGAAATACAGATCCAGGTTCTGTTGATAGGACATGACGAGTTGGGAAGGTCTATCTAAATACTACTGCATAGCGCTGTGACTCATCAGAGCAACAAACAAGGTGCCGTCATCACAGGAACGAGTCAATGGCAGAGTGATGGAGAGACGATGGGATGGAGACTATCCCTTGTTGGTCTCGTTTCCTGTTGACGCCAAAGACGATTCAAACTCTTCATCAGCAGCGGCCATCTTTGCTGTGTACATAACAACTGTTAAGCCCCGCCCACTGACTCTGCACATGGCTCTGAGCCGGCCTACACCAGGCAGACCCATGTGATCGGTCCAAACTGATTCCGTTCGCAGTTAATGACCCAACAGAACTGCAGAGGCAATGCTATCGTGCTGGTGGTACATCTGGACCACCAGGGTAGGAGGTGGGTTTTCCACTGGTTCACCAGGTACCAACTTTTTACTTTGTGTACTGTTGAATGAGTAGGCAGCAACTTGACTGAACTTCCAAACAATTTTGGTCGCTGCTGCCAGAGGACTATTCATAGCTGATGTATTCCTGAGACTGGCAGAACACCAAACCCCAAATCAGGTTTAAATAACTGTCACAGGTCGAAGGGAAACTGCAGATGCCCTGCCTGACTGCAGGGCATCTGAAAATAAACCACTTTCAAACAACAAGGAAGAGCCCATGCCGGTATTTTTTTATTTTTTTTTTTTTGCAAAATTATCATTCAGAGTTCACGGCCGTGCCAATCAACTGCTGCGGTGCTTTAATTGGAATGGAAACCTGCTTTATCCTGGGGCTACCACACCACACCACATCACAAATGCACTGAGACAAGATGCATCACAAGTTCTTTTTTTTTTTCTCTCCATCTGCAGCTTGGACTTTCATCCGCGCTGCCTTGAACACTACAGAAGCACGGCCTCACATTCAGCCTCCCGATTTCTTCGGTGTGATGGTGCCCTCCGACCCCCCCTTCCGCTGCACCCTCCACTGTAGTTCATCTACGGAAGCACCTGCTTGCAGCTTTCCAAGCTCAAGCGTTATAAATCAATTATGCTCTGCTACGGAACCGGGCACTCTAATATTTTCTCTGAAATAATAAAGATGAGTGAGTCCATTCATCTTAGCTCATGCAGAGTGGAACTATCCCTGAAGATATTACTGTCGCTCCTAGATAGACCGGGAGTTTATGTCAATGGTGTTTCAGTTTTCTCCATAAATTGGTGCAACTATAAACGTGCTTGTTCTCAGTCAGTCTGGTCGTACCGTCAGTCACACAGCCACAACACCCCTTTGAGGACCGTAACCCTCAGGTTTCAGCCAGGGAAGACAGACCAGTTGATAGAGGAGCCGAATGGACCAACGGAACAACAATCCCCCAGTGAGAAGAAGGTTGATTAAGGTTAGTGCTGCAGTCAAGACGGCCTTACCCGTGACGGGTCAAGACCAAGACCAGAGCATTAGGACCAAGACCATGACCTAGAGGGGACTAGTCCAAGTCAAGAGCAGTTTTTGCTGATAACGTTTATCTAAACACTGTCTGCTTGTGGCACCTCATTCGCAAGCTAACCTGTAAAATGACCTTTATTGAACTTTTGAGGCTTTTGAGAAATTAAAAGAGTTAGTGTTGAAAGATCGGGGCAGCGGCGTGCGTTGCAGATTTCAAAGTAAAAGTTGATTCCATGGCAAGACCAGTACCTCAAGAATGTTTTTGTGGATAGGAGACGAGAGATCTTTAAGCCTACAATCAACCTCAAGTGTATGAATTCATCTTACCACTGGAATGGAATTGAGAAAACTACTGGAGCTGCAGTGCTGTGCAGGCTGTTTCATACACCATGGAAACTTTTTTCCACCACAAAAGATTGATTCACTTTTACGCCAGTTAATGGAAAATGGAGGTTAAGAAAAAGGGGTTTGAAACAAACAAACTAAAAGGTCGATAGAGACTTTCTGACTGCCGCAGAGATGAAGTTGACACACTTTTATGGCAGGAAATAGCTTACGAGAGCATCAGGGAGCCATTAGCCCTGTCTTGAATTTGACTTTGTGAGAAGTGGGAGCGTTTAAGAACACAACAGAGCCCATGTGATTAGTCTAGTGCCTTCATGACCACGACGAGTCACGTTCCCCATGTGACACACAAACACACACACAGAATCAGGCCGTGATGCACCACCAGTGAGGAAACCAGCCTCCCCACCCATATTCAGCCGATAAGAAATTCTGTGTGACAGCTGTGGGCACAGAAAGGGGGACGGGGGGGGGGATATGTCGAGGGATTCACTAAATCCAGTCCGCAACAGGCACCGAACGCATAATAAATCCTATCAGCTTTGAAAAACATCTTGTTCTCCTTCATCTCTCTTCTCAAACAGCACAATAATTCCCAGACGTGTCGCCTCCAGCTATCGCAACTCCAATTTTGCCTTGAACCCAGCAGGAGAAACTGCAGGATTCACTATCGCTATGGTCAAAGTTTCGTCTCGTGAGGTCAAGTAAACATGACTTGTTGCGGCAGCATCGAGCTAGAAAATTCCTCCTTTTGGTATATTTGCACTGTTAAAAGTAAATGTCCCTTCTAAATACACCTGACCGTATTCCCCTGACACATGAGTTAATGCCGTCTGTTCAGATGTGTACTTCCATATGAAACGGAGGCAGAGGTTTTACAAACACTACCGATACAATCAGATTCAAGGTATTGTTCAGGTCAAGTAAATACTGCAGATTAAACATTAAACATGGTCAGCTGATGCAGCAGGGGAAGTATCACAAAAGACGATGGACAAGCTAGCAAAGGTGACTTCAGGTCACTTGCAGTTACAGGAAGGGGTGATTCACTTTGTCACCATGGTGACAGATGGGAAATAATATAATATAACCTATAAAACTGGCGTCTATCGATCTAACCTGCTCAGTGATAGAGGAAACTGTTTTTGAAGAAATCTCGCGTGTGTGTGTGTGTACACAGACCCGGTAGATCAACTACAATTCCTCTAGTGTTGCTTGTTTTTTAAGAGGTTTGGTGACAAATAAGGAAACTGTGACTTTCTGAGACTAATCAAATGAGGGGCCCCATTACTTTATTTAACATCGGAGAGTTTCTGAGGATACAAACAAATTGGTGCGAACTTTCTTCAGACTGAGACTTGTAGAAGGTCATATGCTATCCCTCTAACACAGTCGGTACCCCGACACACTTTTGCTCGAGAATATTTTAGAGTACCGTAATTACCATTATTCATTAATGTTTGTGTACTTCAGAAAACTGTTACTGAAAGCTGAGAAGTTGCTCTTGGTTTCTCTACCTGGTGCGAAGGAGGAGCTAGGAGGAGAAAACGTGGATCGGTTACTGAAAGTTGAGAACAGCCAACAACAGTTTGTTGTCTCACCTGGAGCGCACGACTGTTGTATATCACCGCAAGGTGATGACAAATCTGAAATGCTTTATTCATCTTCTGCAAGTTCCCCAAAGTTCGGCCAATATCAGGCACTTTTATTCGTCGTACGGACACTTAAATTTCTTCATTTCACCATTTCTTGTATTGTCTTGTTTCTTGTATTTCAGTGTGTCACTGTCTTGGAACAGGCTCATATCAGGACAATATGATGTGACTGTCTTGCGTCTCACTCCCATTAAACAGACCGCTCTCATGGTGCCATCCAGTGAATTTCCCGTGGGACGAACCCAATTCTAAAACCCCATTTAGCTTGGGGATAGCTTTGCACCAAAATCAGATACACAGCGGCTCCTCAGAGAGTTTCACTCTCCAGAGTTTTCTTGATGGGCTTGTTTATTGATAAAGATAATTTCGAGACAAGTGCCAATAAATAAAGCTAGCGGGGAGCGGTGGTGGCGGCGGGGAGCGAGGCAAAGGCTAGATTGTTTTTTAATTTGCCGATGATGAGCGAAGTCACTGCCGATGATGAAGGCATAGGGGACCCATCACAGCAGCGCCTACTTGGGTTTGTGTTTGCACCTTGATGAGATCAAGAGCTGGGAGCGTGCAGAACGTAGTGCCATGCTGCACCTTAATCCCCGATTCACTGCCTTTGGCATCCATTGATTGAAGACCAGTGCGTTGGGGCTGATCTGCCTAATGAGCGGAGGTAAAGCAGAGATTAAAGAGTGGATGTTTGCGTGTGTGGCGTCTGTGAAGTGAGCCACCACCTCCACCGACTCTTAAGTCGCTGAAGTTTCGTGACAGACAACCGGGAAAGGGTGAGGAAAAAGTAAACACACTCACCCTCTTGTGTGATGCAACTCGTTCCCCACTGAGCTGCTGTTTGACATAAAAATGGCTGCGACACGGACATGTACGTTTCCAAAGAGAGTCACCCACGTGCAGAGAACATATCCCAATTAAGCAGGAGGGATAGGCACGCTTTAAAAGCTCACAATCAGAGGAGTCTGACTTAATTACAACTCCTACATGCGATCTCTGATGGCATTTCATGTTTCCGAAAATCCTGCCGTCTGCATGGAGCATCTGAGCTCAGCAGGGACTTTGCAACAACTTGAAACGCCAACACGAGTTCTGGCTTCTTTTTTAAATTATGTTTTTTGGAGAAAGAATGTTGGCAGTGTCAGATGGATTGGCCTGTTTGGTCCCATTCCCTTCAAACTGCTATAAGTTGTGATTTCGGAGCTTATTAAGATACATCACTACTGTAAATCGTCTGATAAAAAACTCTGTCTGCTTCACACACACACTCACACACACACACACACACACACACACAGACATGAATTTCCCTGTCAACCTTTTTACTTTGACTTACAGTCAATTCACAGACAAGCTCAAACACAGCGCTCCTGAGCGTTCCAGCTTCTCTCCGTTTAGTTCTGTCGGCCCCGATGAGACTAGTTGTAGTGTAAGAATAGAAATAAAAGTAATAATCTGAATACCTCTAAAAATACTTTGTCTTTGGTCTCCTGCAATATTGTCTGAAGAATGTGAACTTTAAAAAAACTCCACATACTTCCTGTGAGCTGTAATATCCTTAGATAAACTACAATAGAAGGATGGGGGGTGGGGGGGGGGCTTCACTAAAATATTAAAATTAGATTTTGAATCAGAAAGGAAGCCTCATATGGTGTGCTGTGAATATTATATGATTTCCCACTAAACCTCTTGGAAATGCATCTCAGACGTGCAGGAAAGATCTTTGTGTTTGTAGGTCGCAATTCACCGCAACTACTGTACTTTGGCTTGAATTTTTTTCAGAATAAGATCAGCTTATTAGTATGTCTTTGGAGTGAAAAGGGGGGATGAATGTGTCCGTCAAGGATGAAGGAGCTCACAGGATTTTTTCTTACAGTACAATCACACTTGCGTGAGACACGGCTTCAGTGTCAAATGTTCAATGTTCCATTAAGTCAGTTGGGTCGTACTTGTGTCTGTATGACACTTTCCATCGCATCAGAGCGACTGCGGAGGCGACGTTGAGCAATGCTACAATCACACAGAAAGCAAACGGCTTCCTGTGCTGCGGTCGGATGGTGAAATGCAAATTGTCTCGTTGGTGGTCAACAAGTGAGACGTGAAGGTGTGTCCACAAGTGACACCGTGACAGTTAACCCTTGGACATGATCCCTGGTGCTACATCCACACAAGCATACTTTGGAGCACTATACTTACGCGACAGTTCTGACTATTATGCATCAGAAACCGTTGAACGGCTCCTGAAAGCTGAGAAGTGTCACTGGGTTCCTCTACCTGGTGTGAAGAAGGAGCTAGGAGGAGGAGGAAACCTCCATCGGTTCCTGGAAGTTGACAACAGACGTGTTGCTGTCATGTAGTAATCCCTTTTGCTTTTCTTGCTGGAAGCCAGTGTATCAATACCGTAATGGCAGCAACTTGATAAGAAGTGCACCTACTCAACTGTTAGGAACTGATTGACATTTTCTGATTTTTGAAATAGTCTCGTAATTTCGGTACCCCAAAGTATGCTAGTGTGATTTTTTTGGCAGTGATACCGTCAGTCAGCTAAATTCCTCGATGAGCCCGATCCATGCGTCTGCGTAGCTACGTAGCATAACGTGCACCTCTCCAGAAATGTGACTTCGCGTCATAGCAACGTGGACCTCGGCCGACAGCGACGACTGCGATTGGACCGTTTGCGTCACGTGACCTTCTCAGCTCTCGAAGCAGCTGCTTGCCGTGTTTTCCACGTGAATGCAACTGCCCTTAGGTGATTTGTGAGTGTAAAATGATGTCGACCTACTTGGAGTAACTACGGTGGGTCAACAAAGAAAAAAAAAACACTGATAACCAGGAAAAAAAAAAACTAACAGGATTGAGCACTGAGCGACGTACAAAAGGTGCGTAGACTTCGACTAAGTACAAAATCCAGCCTTAGTTAGTTGTAATTCACATGTGCTCGGAGGTTTTAAAGCTTGAAACTGCTTCAATCCTGCTGTTTAGTTCTTCCACGCCGTGCTGAGTGCTATTAGATGAAACATTGACGGCGTCCTTGGAGATTTCAGGGCTAACTACATTTACTACTAAGTGCTGAATAAAATGATTATGGACTTGTGTTTTATTGGGGGTTACACATCTTATGGCTCCCTGGCAGCAGCAATATGCACTGCACTATTCTTTATGGCTCAAAGGGATGTCTGCGCTTCCGTATTACTTCCATGTTACGTTCTCTCACAAACACGATGATCCTCTGTTAAAGGTATTTAGAAGGGGAAAGTTGAATGCTTGTTGTTGTTTTCATGATTCTTCATAGGTCTCTGTTTCTAGTCGATTGACGTCAGCTTTGTTGCATCACACCCACTCACCCGCTAAGTGCACAGTGGCTCTCAGAGGTTCAGAAGAATCACTGAGTATGTTTTTGAATTGTGAAACATTCTCTGTTGAAGTTGAAAAAAGACAACTGTGGAAAAAAAATACATAAATACAACAAACAAGATTAACTAGACATGGGATTTCAGAACACGTGAGAGAGACGTTCCGCTTTTGATCGGAAAACACACATGATTGAAAACGTACGTCACTAGTGTCGGGCAAAGCAGTTCTTGTAGGTATCTGAATCTTGACAATAGGTTCATTCCAAAGATTCATTCAAAAGATTTATTCACCGAATCATTCAGGTCAAAGTTGCTAGAATTGTTGCTAGTCACTAGCAGTCTGAATACTTGTTAAAGTCACTAAGTTGGCAGCACTCTTTCTGTGAACGTTGTGCTTTCAGAGAGTGATTTGGGTCAGTCAACTCGTTCCCAGAGAACGACCCAAAGAATCAGAGTCACCTGCAGCAGTTCACTGAACTACAATGAACGAATATTTTCAGTCAGTGATGCAGTACAGTTTCTTCACCCAAAAGATTTGTTCTTTTAAACGAGTCACTCGCAACCAATGTTCTCACAAACAGCGTTCTTACAAACAGTGAGACTGATTGGGACTGGTCAGCTCACCGTCACACTCCGTCACGTCTGCGGCTGAGGTTGTCGTCTGAAAACAGGAGATGGGATTTTTACAGTGGTGTGATGAGGACGAGCTGCTGAATGTTTGGTTCCGTCTCACAAATCTGTTTCCAGCTGCTGCAAAATATCTGCATATCGGCTTTTTTTTGTTACAATACAAAGGAGGAGGACGCTTGAAACAGGAAACCATGGCGATGATGCAGTGCACTTAAGATAATTGGGTTTCACCGACTGTCTCCCCAACGGATGCATCACATGTGACTGTGCATATTTCTTTACAGAAGTGAAACGCAGGCGGCAGCTACTTGAAGACGAGAGACGGGATGCATAGACTCCACTTCTGCTCCGTCCACACGGACTGTTATTTTTAGTTCATTGAACGGATTCACAAAAAGCATGAAAATGATCCGTCTTTGATTGTGAGCAATGACGAGATAATGAGCTTGTTTCCTTTCTGTCACTGGTTCACTTGATTTAATTGAATTTTCGCCGTTAATTGCTGAGGTTGTCATGTCTTCGTTTGAGTCTGTCGCACACGGCCGCGTTGCCATAGTCAACAGAACAATCTATGGAATTCTGCATTGCAAAGTACATTTATTCATAAACGTAGCTGCAATCTGCATTCTCTCCAGGTACTCCGGCTTCATCCCACCTCCACAGCCATGCCAGGTCCATTTTTCTGAATTGCCCGTTTGGCGTGAATGAGAGTGTGAATGGTGGCCTGTCTCTACATGTTAGCCCTACGATGAGCTGGCCGCTTGCCCAGGACGAACCGCGCCGTTCGTCCTTTGACAGCTGGGAACCCCCTCGGCCCCAAACCGGCCCTCGAGGGGCACCTGAAGTTGCCCTGCTCCTACACACCAGATCACCTGAATCAGACAACATCCACATCGAGACGGAAATGGAATTGTTTTCTGTCCACATGGAATCGTCTCCTGAAATCCAGTGAATACACTGCAGTACATCACCCAGGTCTGTAGGGGGAGCTGTGATGCTGACACAGAAATACACACTCACAGAGAAGAAGAAGACATGGAGCATGAGATGAAAACAAACCCGAGAGGGTGCGTTCAAAACCATTCAACACCCTTGTCAACCAGATTAAGGCCACGTCCCCCTGGAGACGAGTTCAGGAGAATCAGTTTGCTATCGTCTGGATCTTTGGTCTCCATGGAGACAGGTTCAGGTGAATCCGTGCAGTGTTCTATCATCTGGACCTTTGGTCATTCTGGAGCCAGAATATGATCATTGTTGAAACCGGGTCCCAGAGTGACTCGGTAATCTTTCTTTCCTTCTGCTACTCGCCTCAAGAACTTGGCCCAAACCCTCCAGACCTGGCCCCACCCCCACCCCCACCCTCCCTGCTCTGGACAGAATACGAATCATGACCTCAGCTAACCCTCACTTACCTACATCATCTTCAGATTTGATTCTACTTTATTTTAGTTTCATTATTCTGTGCCGTGTTTAAACCTCAGTTTTTTGTACTATTTTGTCATATTTTTATTCGATGTTACCCCAAGACAAATTCAGCATACTTGGCAATAAAGCAGATTATGATCCTGATTCCATGTGGATGGAAAAGGTTTTTAAAACTACTTGCGTTGCTTCTCCATGTGTGACCATAATCACACAATCGGTTCAGTGTCACTGTTTGAGCTGTGGGAACACGTCAAACCAGGAGCCAATCCTGTTGCAGGAAGTGGAGACTCAGAGGATCCACATTTGACTCGCCCAAGCCGGAGTGCCTGCGGTCTGCAGACGTTTGGTATTCACCTCCGCCGGCTCACCGACCTACATCATTACATGCAGATTGTTGTCTGGTACAAACGATTTCCCACCGCTGAAGTTTCCACTCGTTCAGACATCACAAAGGCAGTAAGGGAGCATGAACCACATCGCAAACCTATTTTTGTGATGTTGTATAACAAGATACACAAGCTTTGTGTGAGTGAAACGCTATTTGTGTGTTTGTATGCGTCACATTGAAGCCCTCTCTCTGCTGCCTGAGTAACATGCTGGGAATTCAGAGAGACAACGAGGATGGGAAGGAGCATGGAAGCCAACCATGGATGTTAAATCAGGTTGGATGGTTGTTATGTTGGGTTGGATGTTGTTAAATGAGGTTGGATGTGTGTTAAACAGGTTGTGTAGTTGTTAATCCTTTCGTAACACACCTGATGCGCTCGAGGTCGCTGGAACCAGGAACCCGTCATGTCCCATGTTCTTCCACAAACGGAAGAAGACGACAGGAGTGAGAATGTGTCGTAGAGGTTGACACATTCAATCACTGTTCGGTGGACGTGTGTGTATATCTGTCTGCCTTTACATGTTGGCCGACGATTGTCCATTGCCAGCTGGCAATGGACCTGTAACAACCACCAGCAGGTGGCGCTGTGTGTGGTCAGAACAAGAGTTACCCAAACAAGTAAGCAGGTGATTATTTTTTGACAACCCTCCATCTCTAAAATAAAACCCAACTGTCACTGCCGTTTCAATCAATGATAGAGATCTCCCCTTCACTCCAGCCGTCTCCTGATCCAAATCCAGGCATTAAATCACAAATTTCTAAGTGCCCATAAAACACCAAATAAAGAAAAGTCTTGACAGAGACGCCGTAAATTCCACACTAACACAGAATCTCCTGCGGACACGTCTGCTGGTCGCGTGCGACTGGACGGAATTTACTTCCTCGTGCCCGTACTCTGCTGACTTCGCCGGAACAGGCGCCTCCGAGCGTTTCTGTTGTGGGCTCACTGGCTCGGCGCATCAACTTAATCACTCTTGCCTCGCATCTGAGCCGCGAGGAGCCTTCAGCGGGGCTGACAGCGACGGGATGCATGCTCGGCCAGGCCTCCTCCATCACCACCGGCGGCAGAGAGCAAAGAAAGTGCTTACCTAGGAGAAAGAGAGAGAACAGAGGGGGGTGGGGGGCTTATTAAAACAGAGGCCATATTACACTGGACAGTTTTTCACTCAGCGTCGGGTGATCTGCTCATCCGTCCGTGCGTGCCACACGACATGCCCTCGAACCCAAACAACCAACACCAGTTGGTTTGTTCCTGTGATATCAAACATTCCCCATCTGACACACGGGCGTGTTTCCTCTGCGGCCTCGAGTGTGAATCAGTATTGAGAAATAAATCATGTGTGGGCTGCAGACCGTGATCTGAGCTGCACCTCCCACCCTCTTCCACTGGTGGAAGCAGGAAGACAGGATCAGCCATCGGTGGTGATGTGTTTGAAAAGCGGATTCAGGCTGAAACTATTCCTTCCACAACTTGAATATGCACCAAAAAAAAATAAATCTGCGAGGCAAGAAGGCCTGTTTGACAGCGACTCGTTTTGCTCCGAGCATCGGGTGGCGCTGACGCCACAAACCACTGGATACTACGACAGGGGCGGTGTGAATTATACAACGGAGAGCGGCGGAGAGCTCGGGCAGCAGCGGAAACAGCCCTAAACCGACCGAACCAACACGTTCAATACCTTGTGATCATTTCTGGGTGAAAATTAAATCCACTGCAAAGCAAAATGAGCATAACATACCATTAGGAGAACGACGCTACAGCATTTCACGGTAATGGACACGTGAACGTAAACCCATGTTCATGAAATCAAATAAAAACAATGAACAACAGTTGATTTGGATGTGTCACCTGGCCGCCGGTCGCGTTAAACCACGGTGCACGGTGTCCGAGGCCCAGACGTTCCTTCGAGTCGCATCCAATAAGCAGCAGGATCTGTTACTGCATATTGTAAAGTGCAAAGGGATAACAACATCCCCGGAAACAAAATGTCACCGGACGCGTGCGCTACAAAAGCAACGTCTTTGCTGGAGAGAAGTGGGTCGTCGTGGCCGTCGGGGGAGACGTGAGGAGATCAGACAAAATGTGACATTTACCGGGACGATTTACAGCTGCTCACTCGTAAAGCGCCTCGTCCTGGAGTTTGTGCTTCACAGATAGAATCCGGACACATCCAAGGGCTCTCTTCGCCGTGAACTACACACGCAAGGAGGACGCAACTGACATTCGGGTGGCATTTGATGAGTTGTCAGATCGTAGCTCAGTGGATCCCATGCGCCTGATATTTGTGAAAGGCCGCCATTCCCCTGAGGCTCAGGTGGTGGAATTCAAAACATTTCTCTTTAAAAACGCCAGCGACGGCCTCCAAAGGTGTCGCTGAAAACGCTGCTCCAAGCGCCTCAGGTAACAAACGCAATGATCGGACCCGGATATTATCTGGAATGAATATGAGACGTGATCTACAGACACAAAGAGGACGGCCATCACTCCAGGAGAAGGTGCGACAGGTGGTCCGTGAGGTCTCTTTTCTTTCATTCGCGCTCCTCGTCACATCATCTGGGCTGAACTTGTGGTGTCCGAGAACCATTGTGTGACTGGTCAGACTCCAGAAGCAGCTCTGCGCCGTTCGCGCTGATCAGAGTCGACATTCGGTTCGTTATCGTACCGGATGGACCAGATTCTCTCTGCTGTATCGTGTCTTAACTTCTGGTTTTCACCATCTGCTCGATGGAAACTGATGTGGAACGGCCCCGGATTTCTAGCTGGAGCTGCAACGTCGGTCAGACCTCCCTGACTGACTGAGCGGCCACGGATTGGCGAACATCAGCAGACGTCCTGACCAGAACAAACGTAGCTCTGGCGTCCAGACCCAAGTTCTTGCGGAGTACTAAATAAAAATGTAGTAACCGAAATTAGGAGAATATGAGGAAATTATTCTTCACAGTTTCTAATATTTGACCTCTGAAACAATGAACATCATCTAGTCATGTTCAATTTTTATTAAAAACGTAACAAGTAAAGAAAGTTGGGTTTGTTTATTCAGTCAAACTCGACTGTAAAATGGTGTTTTGGGACTGTTAAGGTCATGTTCTTTCAGTACAAACAATATCATTATCACCAGTCTGAGAGCAGTGATACACCCCCGTCAAGGCTGGAGACCTAGGGGAGACACTACATTCTGTGATGTGTAAAACAAAACGGGGAGAGGCTGCGGTCGCCCCGGACGACCAGTGATTCCGATAGCGATGGGACCGGGCTCCGGATGTTTCCGCCAGTCAGGAGGCTCCAGACGTAAACAAGACCGACGGACTGGTCGACGTCACTGGGGCCGAAAGCACTGGGAGACACTGAAGACGCAAGATCTGAGAGGGAGTCAAGACAAGAGTGGGACGCACCGGAGGGAAAGTACTGAGAGGTTTGAAAAGTGAAAGTTGAGAACAGCCATGTTACGGTCATTACGGTAATCCCATTCACAATTAATTCCATTTATTGCCAGAAGCTGGTGGTCTATTACCGTAATGCCAGAAACTTGGCTGTGAGGTGTAACTTCTCAACTTTCAGGAACCGATGGACGTTCTCTCTAGCTCCTTCTTCACACCAGGTTTTCTGTTTTCTGCACCAACAGTTACATACATATATGTAACACATATTTACGCTACTCCCAAGTATGCTAGCGCAAATGTATCAGCAGTGATACCATAGGTGTTAAAGTGTTCCTATCTGTTCTGTGGGCACAAAATAACTTGGAAAATACCGATTTCATGCCACAATTTTCTTCATGTTCCGACCAAAAAAGGGAAAAAAAGGTTCAGTGTGAATAAAGCTTTGAACGTTCTGAGCTGTATTATTTGAAAAGCAGCAGCAGCATCTTTCCTCTCCCTCGTCCGTCTCCTCTGCCGATGACGCGACCGAATCTGAGCAGTAAGAGAATGTGTGACATTCAACAGGCGGCTGACGCGCCGGGTTCCCGGGGATGATTCCTGCCGATGACCTCTGACAGGTTGACTGACTCACAGGTGAGTCCTGGCGATAATGGTCCGAAGCAGATCAGGCTTTCACGTTTCAAGGGACATATGAACATGTCGGGCTAAGCGCGAACATAAAAATAAAAAAACTATAAAAATAATGAGGATTTGGGTGACAGAGCACCAGCGCCGGGTACCTGACAGGAAACCGGCCAATTAAATGTCCCTTCCATCGACCCTTTTCACCACCCATGCATTCACGTCTTTTCCCTTAAAGTGGGGCTGTCTGTGTCTGGAATTTTCCACGGTGAATGGGGTTACGTAAAACGACTGGAGGATTTGTTTCTGCGCCGCAAACAAGTCGTTGAAGACCGAGGCCCCTTCTGAAACCAGCAAATCGCCGTCCAAATGTTAATTTGCCTAACAGCCTGCAGATGATGCAGAACATGCCTTTCACCTTCGCCTGTCATCCATAATTCATGCTATTGACTGGTGAGGCGGTGGCATTTTCATGCACGGAGCTCACAAAGTGGTGCCACTTTCACACACGGATTCGAGCCAATGAATCCGCACCAACTGTGCAGAAATGCTTAGCAACACAATTGAGGTTGGCGTGAAATGTCCAGGCAAGACACAGGCGCGCTCCCATTTCTGATACTGGCAAGGGACGAGAACACGCATGCTGTCGTGAAAAAAATAGCCTCAACTGGCCGGGATGACTTCCCAGTACGGGGGGGGAGAAGACCGACCAGTCAGCTTCATTAACCTCACCTGCAAAAGGCAGCAACCCAGTCTCTGAAGGGAGTTTAGTCCAGCAGCAGCCACGAGGGAATAACAAGACAGCTTGCCTGGCCTTCTCCAACTTTTTGCATTTTCTAGAGTTCATGGCGTCCCAGATGGCCGGAGTGAACTTGTGGACACAATGTCCATTGTAGACCTTTTTCACTTCTGTTCCTTGCGAAGCCAAATTAATCTTTGACTAGAGAAGCACTGGTAGAGCTCAGACCTCCGTCTCAGCTCATCTCCACCCATACTGTGGTCCATTCATTGATCGAAAAAAATTCATTAATCATCAAAACAGGATTTTGTCACTAAAAGTCTAATAGAAATTTAAAAAATCATTAGACACCTTGTTACACAAATCAGGACCTCTGAGTCTGGACGATTGTTCTCCTGTTACTATATATGTTACTGTATACTACACTACTATCTCCACGAACGTGTGACGCAGATTGAGTCTTCCTGCTGTGACAATCTGTTCCTCATACACCGATTCCAACAGTCCAGTCAAATCCATGTAAACTAACCGTGAGCTTTTATTTTGAAATTTCTTTCACCCGTCAATTTTCACCAAAATGCGACTCAGTCTGACACAACGTGGGTCAATGGACAAAACTCATGAGAAATACAAGAAGTGTCGATTTTACAAGATAAAATACTTCAGTGACATAACCTGCACCTTAATACGGATGCTAATGTTAGTGCTCGTCAAAAAATCGAAATGGTTTTGTATATAACATCAGCCTGAATCGATCACAGATCCATTGAGAATCGAACCAAAATCCTACTGTCGTGACGCTTGTGACATCAGCGAATATCATATCATCCAAATTAAAGGTGTAGCATCGCCACGGTGATGTACACTCCTGATGTTCTACAACCAGGAGTGAGTGTCAACTAAAAGTGTTTCTATGTAGAATAAATTAAAACAAAAAAATCAAACTAACCAGGATGATTATTCTGACCAACCGGAGAAGCAGAGAGCGACTCAGGGGCTCAGAGATAAACAACCAGGTGATGACACTGTGAGGTCCTCAGGGATGTCTTGTTAATTGAAAAGCTCATTACATCACAATGCAAATTATTTGTTCAGCGTGTCAGAAATGTCCTTTCCGAATTTAATTTATCTTCCCAGGCTGCACTGACATTTGGGGAACGTCCTTATCGGAGCGCGCAGAGGCGTCTCAGAGGAGAACTTTAAAATCACACACCTGACACCTTGCCTGGTTCTCCTTGTCAGTATCTCTCCCTCTTCTGTCCGCCGCCCTCCGCTTGGCGCTCTTCACTTCTCACTTTGAGAGTAAACTCTGAGACAAGCGCTTTGATTGTTCCAAGCAAACGGCCTTGAAAGCTTTCCAACCGACCGACCAACCAACCAACCAACCACCGAAGACCGAAGACTCATTCCTTGAAAAGCAAAAGACAAATCAGCTGAAGGAACAAGTATTCACACCGGACTCGTCACGTTCCATCACAGACAACGGAGCGTCGTCAGCTGAAGCGACCGTCCCATGAGGAGGATGAATGATTACCGTTAATGCCTTTTCACTTTGCACATGTCAGACTGCATTTCACCCGCGTGATCGTCTCATCTCGTCTCGTCTTCATCTCCTTCATCATTTTATGGGAACGTCAATCAGTCATTTCATTTGACGGGTTGCCGCGTTCCACTACGCATCTGGCACAATGTTTATGACAGCGGACGGACTGCTTTTAGGAGGAAATAACAGTTTTCAGTTTGGCAAATCATTGTCGTCTTTTTTTCTTGTGATTTGTTGTTTGGTCCGAAAATGGTCAAATGACCCATCAAGAAACTGCATTTAAAAGGCATAAAACTGGATTTAAAACCAATTGATTACTCAGCAGTTACTATCGACCTGATTTTATATACTTCATAATTGGTAATTAGAAGCTAAAGCATGTACAAACACTCAACGTAAGCAATGACGAGTCATCTTCATTCGTTTATAGTTCTAAAACGATGGAATAAACACGAGTCAACGCAATGTTTGCGCTGACTTTCGCAATCAGATTTCGTGAAAATGGGCAAAGAAAGAGAAGAAATCGGACTCTGATGTTCATGAGACGTTACTCTGCTCCAGATAGAAACGGTGTCCTGGACCGGCGGTTCCAGGTGTTTCTGGAACACGAGTCCCACCAGGCAGATCAAAGACCACAACTGTTGACGGCACAGATCGTTCTCCGTCAAACGTGGGGCTGGCACCGTTCCGTGCTGTCACCAGAGCCCTCGCAGTGACTGTTTGTGTTCCTGCGGCGCCGCAGACGATGGAGAATCCCCGGCACCTCGGGGGATTTGTCTTTGGCCCATTCATCTCCTCACTTGCCGCGTGTCCTCGGTCAGCTCGATGCTCCGACATGTGAGGCAGAGCCCGAGGGTGGGAGGTCAAGAGTGACAGGAAGTGCGGGGGTGCTGATCTGGCCTCGGTCAGGACAGGGAGCGGACCTCTGTCGGCTCGCTGTGCTTTTGACCGGGGGAGATGGCGGCAAAAGAAGAAACCTTCCATGACAAATGGTAGAATTTCTGCTGCAGCTGATGTTCAAGGGATGACGGATTGGGCGGGGTGCGGGTGGGGAGGGGCCTGCAGAGTAAAACGGTTATTGCATCTAATCCAAACGACATCAGTGACCTCTTTGTCACATCAGGGAATCGTCCGCTTCACTTTGATTCCAGTCTGACCACTTGAAAAAAAAAAAAAGGTCTTGAGACAATTGGAGGCTGCAGAGCTTCTCTTTAATTCACCTTTGGGCTTCTCGTGCTGAAAAGAGGTCACACAGGATGAAGTGGGGGCCATGGAGGGATAATCAAGGTTTTTACGGACAGACATATAGCTCCTGGTCGCGCTTTCATCGCCCCCGACGTTATCTTCATCACGTCCTCATCACTTCCACTTGAAAATCCCTCAGGACCCGTGAGGCGTCGGGTCGGAGCTGTGATCTGTGGTCGGGAGGGACGTTCCATCAGCAGCTATCTCAGACGGCGGCGGCCGCCCTCTGACACAGGCTGCGATGATGAAGTATGATGTCATCGGATAAGATGACAAAAGACTCACAAAGATAAATGCAGGTGCAGACGGCGTGTTCCAGAAAGCAGCTTCAGTGAAAAACCCAGTTTGGTCATTCTGAAAGGAGGAAAACTTTCAACCTGAGAGAAATCAAACCAAAGGGCATCAGTGATACTTCATATACATATATATACAGTATGTAGTAAATAAAAGATCAGATCAGAAAAAAACTGTTAAAAATACACAAAAAATACAGACAATACAGTCGCACGTCTGTGACATCATCCGTCAGGTTGATGTAGGTTGTTTAACAAGATGGCGGAAAGCAGCACAGATTTCCAAACTCTGGAGAATCTCAAGAGAAACATGCAGGAGCAGGATTTCCTTCAGAGAACAGAAGAGCGGCGCGACGTTAGCGGAAGAGGACCAGATCTCTGGTGGTAAGTTAGTGCCTCCCAGACCGTGATGGTCGAGTTCATTTCATTTTCATTTAAGGACCTTTGGTACATGAAACCCACATAATAGCGTCATGATACAATAAACACTTGTATTTAATACTCACATCTAATGTCCAATTCATACAATGATTGAGTCTGAGAACGGTGATTTTTCCTCATATTCTCTGTCCGTTTGTTAGCGTTCTTAACGCAGCGACCATGAACCGTCACACGAAATCCACCGACTCGCTCACAAACAAATGTTCCAATCAAGCGTCAGGTCGACGTGTCACTGCTACCATCATGTTCTGTTTGATTCTTATTTCTTATTCTTATTTCAATCTCGAGCGAGATTTCATCAGCACGTGATGAAATCGACAGGCAACACAAATAAAACACAGCTCCGTCTGTGTCCGTCAGCATAGAAGGACGAGTGCAGCTTGAAGCGACAGAGAGCTAAACAGCTGTTTGTTGGCCTCTGCTGGTTTCTAATTGACCAGAATAGGGAGTGAAGGAGCCGTCACTTTGGAGGCGCACAGACGCTGCATTTGACCCGTCGCTAGGAAACAATGACATCTCTCAGGTACGTTTCCCCCCCGGAGCCTCAACAGCACGGAACAAAGTCACTGGGAAATCCGACAAAAAGTGGAGGACACAAAGGCGGGACCACGAGCTGTCCAATGGGATCTTCTGGGTCTTTTTTTTTTCCAGGTTTCTGTTTTTTCTTTTTTTCGTACTTCAAGCGACAGCCACTTAAAGCGAACGGATGTTGTTACCACAGCAACTCCAAAGTATGTTAGCACGAATGCGTCTGCGGCGATACAGTCGGTGTTACAGGGTTGAAACTAACAGACTTATTGACTAGAATGTGTGTGTGAGTGTGTGTTTGTGTGTGTGTTCCGGTTAGTTCCAGAGTCACAGCGAGGGTCCTGAAGAAGCTTCATTTCGTCTCAGCAGGCCGACAGAAGGGAGCAGAGTTCCGCCAGGATACAAACGGTGCACGGATGGGAGGCGACAGCACGCGCTTCCACCAAAGGTCGCACGCCCCCATTTCTTCTTCTTCTCCAACTCTAAATGGTTCGATGATGTAGTTACAACACATTTACGGCCTCTGTCCGAGTCTGGACTCCTCAGGTGACGTCGTCCGACAGGAGAAGTTACGACGGAATCACTTCTCCCTTCTGCTTCATTCGAGAGAGTGAATGTCAGGAATAAAAACCAGCTCTTTCATCTCTTTCTCGTCTTTTTTTTTTTTTTTTTTTATCATAATGAGTGCTAATAAATTCAACCTGAGAGCTTTGGTGACGGTGCTTCAGTTGAACGAATGGAACAGATAAAATAAAAACCTTTTAAGAGAGGGGGAGTTTTTGCTTCAGGGGGCCGTCAAACCGGCACTGTAAGAATTGTTGCTGCAGAGCTGCGGCGACTCATCGATGTCTCTTTAAGTCTCTGATTCCACTGTGTGTGTGTGTGTGTGTGTTACCTCCAACAGATTAGTCCACCTCAGCTGATTTCATTCGTCTGACATGGTCTCAAGGTTACTCGCTGACAAGTACAAGGTGGAAATTCACGTCGGGAAAAGGATCGTAAATAAATTTCATGTAAAGTCGGTCGTACTCATATTTGTCTTTTTATTGTGGCTGTGTGGGGAAAACTTCTGACAACAACAACTCAGACCCCTGCTGCGCCACTTCCAGAGTCAACTGTCTTTTTTAAATTCTAATTACTCTGCCAAGGAGGTTTGTCTTTGTTTGTCTTTCAGCAAAATAACTCAAAAGTTGTCGACGGAGTTGAATGAAATGTTCAGTAACTGCTGCTAATGGACCAGATGATTAAATGTTGGTGGTGTTCTGGAACCATCTGGATCCAGGAGACGGAGGGTTGGTTTTAGAGGTCAGAGGTCATGATTTGAGTTTATTTATTTATTGCATTATGTACTTTTTTCCCCTCTGCTCCATTTTTTTCAGAACTAATGTTTTCATGTGTCCCATGAATATTAGTGATATGTAAATTGAAAGTTGAAGTAAAAGGGGGGGGGTTACACATCTCTCACCCTTTGGTTGTTACCACTGTTGTAATGACCAATAAACCTTCATTCGTTCATTCAATGGTACATTTGTATCAATCGTCCCGACTGAAGAAGCGACCTGGAAACTTTGGCAGGTTCTGGTCTCCCCCAGCAGGTCGCAGGTCGCAGGTCGTCCCTCCAGCCCATCTGAGCTGGCTCCCTAATCCGGAAACCCTCTGATCAAATTAATACATGCGAGTGGACGAGCTAGAAAATCTGTGAATCTGTGGCTCCTTTCCAGCCGCCTCGGCATATCGGAAGATATCAGCCAGAGGAGGGAAATGACGGAATATGTCTCATTTGTGTGAAATCCCGGGTTTTGTGCAAAGGTTTAAACTCATTAAAGGGAAACAGGGGGACGGACGGCGGTAACGATCAAAAATGACTCGTATTCTGTGATAGACCGTCACATTCCAGCTCCATCGCTTTCCAATTCTTCGGCCGCGACAGATCACCGGCCTCATCTTCCTTGAAATTAGATCCCGTGTCTGGTCCCCCGTGACGCAAATCAATTGTGCGTCACCTTGGCAACACGAGCCGCGAATCAAACGCTTATTTATTGACATAAATGGGTAAGTGACTTTCGAGCTTCACACGACTGCCGTTTTGTATTTTTACCTGGAAAGACGCAGCAAAGACTCCGGGGGTCACGTCTGCAGGAACAAACGCAGCTGAGGCGGTTTGACAAAATCTTGGGGTTTTTTTCAATTATTTTCCTAATTTTTCACCATCGGAGTGAATTATCACATCATGGACATGATTGTTGTCAGAATGTCGCCTGGAACATAAATGAATGATCCACTTCTGTTTCTTTGGCAAATGAACATGCTATAAGAGGGTTAAAGGTGAGTGGTTCTCTCAGCGTACTAACTGGTTAACGAGGCGGCGCTTCTTCGAGAGCAAAATCACAAACGCCGGCCTTTTTTTGCGTTCGGCGTCCGTCCGTCCTTGGACTCACGTCTCGACCACGTCCACTCCTGCCCTCGCCACTGTCCTCGGGGGAATCGGAAAAGGTTTGAGCGGAGCCTCAGCAAATCCTCTTGCGGCCGGGGGTTTAAAGCCCAGCCACATACACAGACTGTGAAATTAGCTGAAACAAATGAATGCTACGAGGGGGGAAATGAGGGTTGTTCAACAAAACGGTCAAAAGATGTTTGGCCCAGCTCATTCTTGGCACGTTCCCGCCCATGAAGAGGCGGCGCAGGCTTGGTACGAGTCCCTAAAACCCCCGATGAGACGGAGGGAGGATGCTGAAATCAAATAGTGTGTGTGGGGGGAAAAAAGGAACAGACGTGGGAGGGAAACCGCTGCCGGCGGAGGGAGGTCTGTCCACGCTAATGACGCCCCTCGATAAACCCGTCGATATCGCACCAAAACGCAGACACTTTGGAGGAATCTGATCGGGTTTTGATTTATACTCCGACGTACATCAGATATATCTGCCTTTGTGTACTCACCTCAGATGAGCAGGACCGCATTTCCAATTTAGCGATATTGGCTTTAACCTCCAGCGGCGTGTCTTCCAACCCTTCCGCCTGACCTTTTCACAGCCTCAGTAAATTAGCCTGCCGCTGGATATTCCACATGCGCATTAAAGAGTAATACCCTCGCACTCCGAAGCTCCCTGCTGGGAAATGGCAGCCGACTCTCTCAGGTTGCTTTTCATTAGGTGACAGTAACTTCCTGCGCACCTCACCCCCCCCCCCCC
>CAAKHB010002042.1:41947-57016 GCA_901007665.1 Aeoliscus strigatus | reverse complement strand
GCGCCCCCCCCCCCCCCCCCCCTCGTCTGGTAAATGCTCCCTGAAAGATCAGGACAACAGAGAGCCCCTCAGGACAGCTACCGGACACGACGGGGCAACAGAACGAGGGACGAACGGTATTCGACAGGGTTGTCAGCGGTAACCGATGAATCTCGATTCTCGTGTTGACGGTAGCTTGGGACGTCCCCCCCCTCTTTGGTGCTAGAGGCCGGCAGCCTGTAGATGTAATGTGGGTGCCACGTTTTATCACCGATGGGTCAACAAACAATCTGACGTGCGTCCTTCAACGGGGGGCTGTTCTCCTTGGAAACCAAATTGTCTGTTTTGCAGTGAGAAGTCATGGAATATTCTCTGAGGACTGAAGGCTGCCATGTGTTGTCATGTGATCGGGGTACTTGGACAAGAGGGGTCCGTGGGCCAAAACGTCTGAGGAGCCCTGGAGGTTCTCTTCCATCATCAAGTCCTCCTCCACATGCGTCCACGACCGTGTGCAGAGTTTCTTCTCTACATATTCATGTTTTCTACTCATTCATGCCGGATTCGCTATAATACAAGTGTTGAGAAAATATGCTGGCAACTTTTCTTGTGCGTTGTAAATCATTTAGTTTAGATGAATATGAAATGTATCTTGTACCAACAGAGGGACGTGAGCGGCTTGTTTTATTGTAACTTTATTGTGTTTGTTTGCTTATTTCTTTGTTTTCTTTCTAGGTGATGTTGTGCAAAGGATAATTCTTTCTGCTACTTTTCGTTCCAATTTGTGGATTTTCCTCTTTGGTTTGGTCATAATTTACCTCAGCGTACCAATTTACGTTTTTATGTCTTTTGTTGTTACGACATTTCTCCAAATGCAGTAAAGTATTTCAGAGAAAACAAAGTGGAATGAACTTCACTGGTGGCTCACTGGGCTGCTGTTTGTTGGAAACAGGAAAATACCAACAGTGGTTTAACTCTTTGACTTTACACAGAACGAGAAGAAATCACTTTTTTTAAAAAAATAAATTGAATTAGAAAGATAATCACATCGCGTGTGAACCGCTGGCCGCTCGCAATGATTGGGGTTAGACATATTTCTACGTGTGACATAAACCATTGATTCTGGCTTAATGCACTTTTTCTTTTCTTACGCAAACTTAAAATTAAGGTTATTGAGCGTGAGAGAGTTGTGTAGGTGGTCGTAGGAGGTTCCGATGCTAAAAGTAGAGGCCGTCTGCTGAACTCGCCCGATTCGTGTGAAAATCAACTCTTCATCTGTCGGATCACCAGAGAGCCCCCCCCGACCCCGCCCGGGGCCGGCTCGCACAGCGCTGTGTCCGTCCCGTGCAATTAGCTCATTTTGGGGAGACAAGACAGCGGCGGGAACGTGGAATTATGAAACAGATGTGGGAGTCAAGTTAAATACGTTTCCATGGAGACTGCAGGAACATGAAACATTAAAATGACTCTTAAAATGTCATTTATCCACATGTTTGAACTAATTCTGCCATTTCACAAACAACTACGTAATCAGCCGATTAAATGACGATAATTAAGTACAAATCAGAAGGCATCTACACAAGACAAGGACGTGTCGGAGTCAAGACGTTTGTGAGCGACTAAAACAAAAGAGTAGAAGCTAGCTGCTCTATAATATGCCTGGATAGTAACTTTTAAAGAATTTAATTAAGAAAATATGAAGGGACTGTTGAGTTAAATCAAATCAGAATAAAAATATTAATATCATCCAGAAAAAATGTGCAATGGAATTGAGAAATGTAAATGGCATCAAGTTTAAATTAAATTAAATTAAATTAAATTGCTGTGCTGTAGTGCATAAAAAAATCATTTAATGACTTTGCACATTGCAGCATGTATTGAAATTAAACCAGTGGTATGGTTTTGAGTGAGTGAACATGTCCAGTAAATGAAAGTTGTGTCCTGCAGAGATCAGGGCTCCGTTCCAGAACGCAGGTTTAGTGAAAACTCAGGAGTTTGTTCATCATGAAATGAGGAAAACGCTGCAGAATTTTAATATAATATAATATAAATGTTATATATATGTTAAATGTTACTGATAAACTGAATTCAAACATGAAACCACAACGTTTTAGTTTGATTTACGTTTTAGTCAGTTTACGTGAAAATAACAAACTCAGGATTTTCAGTAAACCTGCTGACTCAGACGGTCCCAGGATGTGAGACATGCTGTCGGCGTTCATCAGCATCTGCCTGAGTATCACTTCGCTCCGCTAGAGAGTCTCATACGCTGGTGATCGAACGCCGCCCGTCCTCCGCCACCTCTCAGACACTCGCTCTAGATTTCCTCTGTGACAAGCAAGACGCAATTTCTCACCAAGAGCTCAATCCGCCTGGTATCTAAGTGCATGCAGTCTCCCTCTGGGAAACACTCCTGGAGAGATTAGAACGGAAAACAAAAAACAAAAAGGTGCAGCGGTCTGACCATGTCCAAACGGACCAAAACCATCTTCTTCTCCTCCGTCTTCCTCTGCATCCTATTTACAATATTTACACCCAAATGGATCCACTGGCCTTTAGGTGGCGCTGAAATTCACTGGCTATCACAAAATTGCCGCACAGAGATCAGTTATTCAGTGTTTTTCTTTGTTTACTTCAGGTGTCAGCGGCTGAGCGGATCTCGTTACCATAGTAACTCCAATGGGCCGCTCCCTTTTTTTGTGTTTTTTTTTTTTCAAAAATCACATTTTAGACGGCTCTATTTGGTCAGCACACAAGGAAGTTCCACTCCACGGTCTCTTTGTCTCCGTTTATGGTGACTGTCAGCTCCACCTACGGGCCTGGAGGATGAACTACAGCCTGTCGGGTCGTTTCCAATAGATCGATTTGAATCAAATATTCTTGACACGATGCCGAGGAAGACAAAAACAAACAAAGATTGCTTTGGTGCGTGTGGACGGGGCCTAAAAAGCCATCATTCATCTTTCCACCCTGAAAAGTGAAGATTTCTTTTGTTTTTCGCTAAAACGACATGGCTCAGACAGCTCACGGCTCAGACGTACACCAACACCTCTTGGGAGAAACGATATGAGAACAGACGCTGACAGTGGACCTTGATGTTGGAAGTTGGACCTTGTCCATTTATGCTGTTTTTTCTCCATATTTAATCATGTTCACCACAGTGATAGTGTTTTTTGCTTTCTGGTTCCTGTCGTAATCTGATCTGTCGTGCTGCCGGAAATGTGAATTTCTCTTGGGAGATCAAATAAAGCGTCTATCCATCTGTCTGTGTAGATGACAGCCGGCCAGCGTGCCGTCATTAACGCGTCCTCATGAGGATGCTCATGTGCATGGCGTGTCGGCATGGTTAAACAAAAAGAGGAGGAGTGAAACTGTCTTATTCCTCCTCACGTCACACCTCTGGGTGAAACCCTCACTGCTGGAGGAGAATCCCATGCATTTAAAACACCCTCCTCCTGTCTTCAGACCAACAGTTGCCTGCAACGAGCTGCCTGACAGCCAACTTTCAGAGCGGGCGGCGCTGTGCTGAGAAAAATGGCTCCGGGCTGCACTTAAAAAAATATGGCAATATTTCTTTGTGAAACATGGAAAGCTCAATATGTCCAACAAAGCTGCGGCTTTAAATCCTCTCTCAGTGTGAGAGATAAGCATGCAGCAGCTTTTAGCGATGACAGTAAAATGTATTATGCTTCAGCAGTGGCATGGGGGTGTGTGTGTGTGAGTGTGTGTGTGGGGGGGGGGGGTTGTTGACGTGCACAGTTTCACCCGTCCCCTCATCTGCAGATCCTGCTTTAGTAAAACAGAGCTGCAGCTTCACATTATAGAACGTCTAAAAGCAACAACCGCTCTTCGCCCTGCTGCGAAAGGTGGTCACTGAGAATTCCCTCAGGTGTATCTCTCTCTCTCTCTCACACACACACACACACACACACACACACACACACACACCTCATCATCCACCACTGCAGGCGTGTTTTGTGAAAATTGCAGTAATGGACGTCATTGCACTTCACAAAATGGAGCCGTCATTTGGGTACATTCTGATTTGGTGTCATGGAGATTCGGTGGCGTTTGATTCCTCTCCACATTTTGAACGTTCTCGGAAAAGAATGTGTCGTGGCTCTTGTCTGATTCGCAGAAAGCGGCTCGTCGCAGCTTGAGTCCCATTGCACCAGCTGGCATGTCTCATTATTAGTAGTTTAACAATCTGAAAAATAGAAGGCGAGCTTATGTTACCACACGAGGTGTCAAAACCCAGTGTTTTTGAGGACATGATCCCTATTTGATCATAGCGCGCATGTGGCAATATGGCAGTGCCCCGAACAGAAGACCTTTATCGACCGAGCGTTTAAATCCTGGTTTGTATTGGATCGTGGTGCGCACACAAAACACTTTTTAATCCCATTTAAGTTACATTCAGAGTCAAAAACAACCAGTGTGAAATCCTCCCCACCTCATCACATTCAATCCAATGCCAGTCATCCCCACCCGCCAGAGGAAATGAATAAAGTCCCAAATCCACATATCCAAATTTTCAAACGACTAACACTCACTTTTGCATGTGAAAATTAAATTAAGCCGAATTAAACATTTCAACTCTCTTATAGGCCACAAATTCAAACAAAATTCAAACTTTACCAAATATGAATTATTTAATCTGACACTTATTCTTTCACTATTCTTCTTATTTGTGTGTTGTTGTTGTTTTTTTTTCCAACAAATCTATTTTCACTATTTATTGTTTAAAAAAAAACGCACATTCACCATGCTCCCTGCATCCGTGCTACAAATTCAGCAGGAAAAAATCTGGTGCATGCACACTAGGTCATATACATCAGGTTCTGGGAAACACTGATCTGGAACGGATCTTCTTCTTTTTTTTTTTAACAGTTCCCCAAAATGGAAGCCATCTCGTGGGCCGTCAAAGGGGAAATGGGCCTCAGACCTATTTACTGAGCCATAATCCCATCAATAATAAATTAGCCTCAGCATCTTGGAGAACCCCCCCCAGCTTTGGGATGAGAGCTTTTTGATGTCAGGACTTCACCTCTGACCCCGTCCACTACTGCAGAGCTTAAATAGCTGCTGTTTTTTTTGTTTCTAGAAGAGCACCTCTCTTCCTCATGCATTTCCACTCAGGAGTGTGTGGATCAGAGAGTTTAGGAGAGAGACTTTAACCTGAACCGGCGGCGTGGCGGTGTTGGGCGAGAACTTCCAGCTCAGAACCCAAACGGACGAGGGTTGTCTCTTCGGAGAGCAAATCAACCCACAGAGAACAGCGTGAGCGCGGGGAACAAATCAAACGAGAACAGAAGTGTCTCTGTCGGGGTTAACATTAACATTAATGTTATCGCAGCTTATCCCCCACCCCCCACACACACACACACTGCGCCACCATGTGTTAACTTTGAATCAGATTTGAATCAGGTCTACATGGATCACCTTGTCCTTTTAAAGCGCCACGGCGAAGGCGTGTTCATCAAAGGGCCGAGTCGCCCTCTGCTGTGCCTCTTTGAAACGTGTCACTGTTCCTCCCCACAAAGGTAATGACGTCTCTTTTGTCTTCTGCCGCTATCTGGGTCAAGCGAGATCAGACATCTTTTTGGGGGGAGTGAAGAATGTAGATGTGCACTGCTGGCGGGCGTTGGGCGAGGACAAGTCTGGTGAGGACACGCTAACGACGGTATCAGCCCAGCCCATCAGGGACCTGAACGATCAGTCATTACCGACAGATTCGAAGAGACGGCACGATAGACTGGTACGGGACCACCTTTCTAGGATGGGAGGTGTCACGGGAACAGAGCTTCTCACAGCCAATCCAGCATGACCAACATCTTCTCGCTGAAAACTGTGGAAATCATTATAGCTCTAGTTGTGTCACAGATGCAGACAACCTCTCACCGTCGCCACGGAGTCACATTGTGTGTGTGTGAGATCAGACAGAGCAGGTCACTGACTGGAAACAGAGGTGACTGAGTTCCCAGAGTCGTGTCACCAAATTAATGCGTCCAGTCCTTGGTACAGTTCCGTTTGGTACATATAAAATTACCGGCGACAAACAATGGAGATTGTTGGAGAGGTTGTTGGAGAGGTTTTCTGCTAATGTGTCTGCTAGCGTCTCTGTGAACATGTCTTTTAACGTGTCTGCTAGCTTCTCTGCTATCTTGTCTGCTCGCACCTCAGCTAATGTGTCTGCTGTTAGCTTTTCTGCTGGCGTCTGTTGGGTTTTCTGCTCAGGTGTCTGTTAGTTTCTCTGCTAACAGAAAATCCAGTTCTCCCCAAACAGTGTCACAGAATTTCCCAATACATTTTCTAGTTCCACATCCATGTAGTTAAACTCTACATCCATTACATCCTCTCTAAATATTTTCTCTCAGATACATTGAGACGTTTCCCTCTGCAGAACAAAAGATTCATAAACTCATGATTATTTCCTTGGAAGATAATCACAGCTCCAGAGTCTGACATCTCCTTTTCTCAGCTGTCTATGTGACACATTGCAGCATTTCTCAAAGAAACAATTATAAATCGTACTTCCAGTACACAGCATTAAAAAAAAAAAAGTGTGAAAATACCTGAAACACAACCATATGACTTAATTATTAAGAAGCTATTTATATGTACAGTGGCATTGTGCCTGTGAATTAAACTACTTATCTTCCGAGCACAATAGAACAAAAACAAACTAGGACACCGCGGTGAACTTCTAATCTTTTCCATCTGTTGGGTTAGATAGCGTTTGGAAGCATGCGATTCTGATAGATGAGCTTCCACCACCACAGCCCTCAACCTTGGCAGCGCTCTGTTCGACAGAGGAGGACGTAACCGGCAGCTTCGGCACCAAAACAGTCTGGCTTCCCCAGCGCCATTTAGTAGCTAACGTCCACACTGGATGGCTGGTGGCCTGACAGCCCGTCAATACAATCAGACCGGTGCTAATGACTATGGGAAAGGCTACGGAGCTCCCAGAAAACAATATGTGGTCTGAATGAAGGCGCTGCGTGTGTCAGGAACAATCAATAGAAGCAATGTGTTCCGTAAAAGTACTGTAGGAACAGTTCAATTAAGGTCCAGGACGCATCGTGTGACGCTGGTGAGGATGCAGATGTTTAACGGAGTGGTGGATATACTATCAGCATGTAACCGCTACAGCTTTACCTGAACCCACTTTATATATGAGTGAACAAACACAGCCAGACCAGCCAGTGTTTGTCGTGGAAAGCTTTTTTTCTCTCCTTTCGATAGTCTCATTTGGTGCCCATCAGATATCCTGTCCACCTTCACTCGGGCAAACAATGGCAGGGAGATAGAGACGGTGACTGCAGTCCCCGGTGACTGGTGCGGTTCAGCTCCGTATGAAAGTTTAATCAAGGAGCAGGAGGCAGTAGAACGCCTCCAAGGAGAGAGGCACAGATCCACCAAGCTGGAAGCTTTGGAAGTGACGCCTCATATCAAATTTAGAAGTCATTAGGATTGCTAATAAACACCGGCCGAGAGCCTGGCTGTGAGAACGTTGCAATTGAATTGTTCCTCCGCATACGAGGTCCCACAGGAGGGGCCAAAGTGGGGGCCAGACCTTGTGGAAATTCACCAAAGCATTTTCTAATAATACCCAGCATAATGAAAGATAAACAACTGGGAGGAAGGACGGACTGATATTTAATAACTGTGGACTTCTTGCCTCCCTGTGTGACTATCCTCCCTTAACGCACCTGTGTCAATACAAGCGGCCAAATGTTTAATCTGAAGCGATAAGACAAATTATAAAGATGAAAAGCGATGCACAGGGCCTTCGCCTGGGAATAAATTCAAAGCCTCAGTGGAGCTTCACAGCCCAGATGTTTTGTTAAAGGGTGTAAAAATGATTTCCTACAAGGTCAATGATGATCCTGAGGCAGCTTCCCAGATCCCTCATTTCAGAGTGTATCAATACAGCGAGCAAGAGGGTCCAGTTTGCTATATTTGGCACCAGTGTGACATATATAAAAGAGTCTGGAAAGACAACGGGTAATTGGGGAACAGTGAAACACACAGCGAAGCTTTCTGCGGTTGAGGTCAACTCACATAAGTCACCCTGAGGAGGCGATCTGGAGGGGATGGACATGGATATTGTTTGGGTTGTTTTGAAAAAAAATCTTCCGGATCAAGTCGAGCATTCAGCCATTTCCTGACTCTTATGTGGAATCGGAGCGACGGTAGCGGCAGTGGTTTGACCTAGTGCAGCCCCCTCCACGGGGGGACCTCCTAGCCACTTAGATGTGCAGTTGATCAAATCAAACCACTTAAGAAATGCAACGGCACAAACGGGCATGGAACATGTCGAGCAAACATACGGCTTGAAATCAACCGCAGGGTCTCTGTGTATCGACGTGACAACACACTTCTACTGGCACGGCTTTGACGCATTCCATCGCTTTTCCGGATCATTTTTTACTTAAATCCAAAAATATTCTAGCTGATAATCAGGTATCAGAAAGAAGAAAATGGTGTTAATTGTCAGAAGAAGAGCGGCACTTCCACTTCTTGGAAGGAACGCTTGTAAGACTGAGATAAACCGAGTAAACAGAGACAGCCCGACGTTTCGTTTCTCCACAGGTCTGGAGGGTGACAAAGGAAGAGTAGATTGTATCAGCGGTCCCGCCGGAGGCCCGATGGAGGCCCGATGGAATCATCCAGCCATTAAGAGTTGATTCATCTGTGTAAAGGAGGCGCTGGGAGAAACCCAGAATAGGCGAAGTGACACCTCAAACTTGCCACATTTCAGAAAAGCGTTGAGGCTTTCTATCATCTCTCGATAAAACTTCATTAAACTCAAATGAAATCAGGGAATTATGTTACTCTGCTCCGATAATTCAAGTAATAATTTCGCACAGTGATGGAATACTAAAAGAAAAAATGTAAAGTGAGAGGATAAAAATGTAATTTAGATGAGCAGAAATGAATAGAATGTTAAGTGCAGTACTGACCATTTAAATAACTGATCAGCCAAAAAGTACTAGGTAGTAATACAGCATATGATAACCTACCTAATCTAAAAAGTGAACAGAATACTGCACATTTAAGAAGATAGTAAACATGATGAATAATGGTATTCATTGTTGAGTTTAGGACGACTGACACACTGTTGACATCCAGCTCAGGTGAAGGACAACCAGTGACTGCACTCAAACTACTACATCTGAATAGGATATTGACTGACAGGAGCTCACGACACCCCCCGCGCTACATTTGGGCTAGCATTCTCTGCAGTACCGTAATTACATGACAGACCCGAAAGCTGAGAAGTCGCGCTCGGTTTGATCGGTTCCTGAAAGTTGAGGACAGCCATGTTGGTCGTTACAGTCGTTACAGTAATCCCATTCACTTTGGTCCGAAGCCTCGGCAGACTGAATCCAAAGGAAAGGTGTCACTGAGGCTCTTCTGCCACGTCACGTTTTAGTTTGTCGTTTCACTCATCCCAACTGATCTGTTCTTCAAATGCACTGAAATCAATTTGTCACCGTGGGCGAACCTTTCCTCTGCCTGCCTCAGTGGACCTTTCTCAGCCTCCATGAGCTCTTTACAGAGGACAAGTTTGATTTCAGATTCTCAATGTCGTTGGCGCCCTGACACTGAATCTGGGGAGTTCGAAAGAAACGCTTTATTAAGACGACGTTACATCAGATTTGAACTGCAAGTCTTCCAGTTGCAGGGGGGGGGGGTGCACCTAGAGAATGAAGGAGATGATGGGGTGTGTCTGAGGAAAGTGGTTGAGCGTGAAGAGATGGATGATGCAATTGTGAACTCACCTCATTAGTTAAATAGTCCCTGGCTCCTCATGTGTTATTTAGCTACGCCGTCATTCAAGCACAAAGTTTCTCCGACGCCGCAGCCACGAGCAGTTAAATGTGACTGTGTGTGCATACTCATCAATCCTGCCGCCTGAAGGGCCGCGGGACGAATCCTCCATTTCTGTAATTATTCTATGAGAATTACTCACAACTACCACATTCCCATGTTTGAAGGCAGACGCACAGATTATTCTCAAATAATCACCTGATTTACATAAAGTTGATTATTGCTGCGCTCGTTGGTTTGTGTGGATACGTCCAAGCTCCAAATGGGCTTTAAAAACTCTCCTCGGAAATCAAGCACAAACGTTCACGTTAGGGTGCACCGTGGGGGGGCTTCCATAAAAAAATTACCCACAACACCTATGTGATTAGCCTGTATCGCGCATCCTTCTCGCTAATGAAAGCGACGCTAATTGCAGTAGCTAAAAGACAAATCCATTGTGCTTTTGCTCACATGAAAAGAATGAAAAGAAGCTTCTGGTGTTCTGAAGAAAACAAAACATAAAAAGAAAAAAAACAATGTCACTTGGATTTCAGTAGCGTAATGTTAGCGGTCGCATTTAAATAAATGAGGGCAGAACTTGAGTTGTCACCGTTTCTTGACTGACCTACAATGGAGCGGCACAGTATTTCCATCATATATCAGAATATTGATTTTCCTGATTAATTCTAGCCTGGTAAACCAGACCTACGTCAAGATGTTGGTTCTGGACCCTAAACCGGTAGGACTCAATCCGAGGGACGGCATAAACATGAAATTCACTCAGCACACAATGGGATAACAAAGAAGGTGACGTAGTCAGAGCCATGGAGGACAGTCCATGGGCAAATGTTTCATTCGTCAACCGCCTAAAATCGAGGCCAAAGCCGACGCCAAAGATCCATCCATCTTCTTTATTTACATGTAGCGGAGACTGGTGGGGACAACACACAGTCATAACTCTGTCATCGTGTTAAACATGTTGCAGCCTGCGAGCTGACAAAGAGTTTCTAGACTGATCCCTGGCTGCGAGTAAAATCTGCCACCACTAGTAGGCGCCTCCACCTGTTGTATTTTGACATTGTGGCACAGTGCATGACTTGGTTGTACGATGTTGATGTTCATGTGGGAGAGCGTTCTGAAAGGTGCCGTTTGTGCTGACACACAGGAAGTGCATATGACCTCAATCCTACCATGACGGAACCGAGTGGGTGAAGGGGCATTAATAAGGAATAACACACAATCTGTTGGTTATCAGCTAAGAACTAGCGCTGAACGCCTTTTTTACCAACCTAACATGTTGCGATGGAACCGGAGCGCAAACTTAAAAAAAAAAAAAAAAAACATTACTGCAAGTCATTTGTGCTACTGCTAGGGTGCACCTAGATTACCAGGTTATAAATGGAGTAGTTGTTTGGTTCATAACCTGGCGGAGCTGAAAAACACACCGACATCAGCACATCAAACCTCAACTGACGAGCACAGGGATCAAATCCTGAAGAACATCCCAAACCCCATTTGAATTAATAAGCAATTATTAACTGATTAGTAACTTTCCTTTCACTGCAGCGCGCCACACAAATTAAAACCTTCTGCTCATCGTTCACACACACACACACACACACCAGACCCACTCAAACGTAAAGTTAATTCTAACTCTGCTGTCCCTTTACGACAGCCAAGATTCCCATCTTGTCCAGTAGAGCTTGGAGATAATATCACAGGTGGCTTGAACAGCGGGGAAGGGGGTGGGGGGGCAGATCTCTATTATCATCCCAAAGGGGAGAGGCAGTGGAAGGAGGAGGCACGAGAGACGGCAATATGGTGAGTTTAGTTTCACCTGGCCTCACAGTTTGACCTCTGGACCATGTGTCAGCTTCTCCAGAAGAGCCTGAAAATAATTAAGGGGCAAAAGTCTTACGAAGAAAACAGCTTTCATCATTGATGAGGCAAAAAAACTGCATCAAAAGAAACTACTCGGCATCTTTCTGTGACCAGAACGTGCTGCAAACATCTATGGAGATGAAAGAGAGAGAAGAGATGCACAAATCGTGTTGTTCGAACCAAATACTGACGAACTTAAAGAAGAGGAGGCGCGACAGCAGACGCCATTGTCTATCGGCGATCAGAAGATACAACTGCCCAGCGAATTGTCGTGTGTGATAATGTGTGATAATTCAGCTGTACATGCTTCATGTACAGAGACGCAACATCCTCTGCTGCCTGTCCGACATTCACTGAGCTAAGTAGAAAATCACTCAGAGCGCAGACCTCCGCTCATTTACACCCATACTGTGATATCCACCCAGTATTTATATATGTGAAATGAACGCTCATGCGTTCACGCTCACAGCAGACTTGATTCTTTCTTCTACAGTCACAACGCCAACCTGATTTCAGCGCCCTCAAGTTAGTCAGCTGCACACAGACTTCAATCTGGTCGTGGGAGAACCGTGAACGGGCGGTGGATTAAGACCGGCCAGCGCCAGAACCAGGGTTGGAAGTCTTAGTGACAAAGCGTGAAAGAAGAACAGAGGAAGAAAGGAGTGGAGGAGAGAACAGAACGCCAGAGAGTAAACTAGAGAGAGAGAGAGAGAGGGAGAAAAATGGAGGGGAAATGTCTCCTTTTCCCGCTGACCCGCTTCCTCCGCTCCATCGCCCTCCACGCCCCCTTCCCCTCTGGGCAGCCAGGTGGCCGGGCTAGGCACAGACGGCCCTCCTTCCCGTCTCCATGCTGGCCCCGCTGGCCCTCCGAAACATGGAGCAGCAGTGGTAGGAGGACACCGGCCAGACGTGGTACAAAGAGAGGATGGACGAGCGGCGTTCGAAGGCCTGGCACGCGCTCACCTTCCACACAAGGAGAACGGAGCCCAGCGGGCTTGCGGAGGCTTTTTCACAGCAGAATTGTCCTCAAGAAGTATGGTTCTGCTCACTGTTTGTCTGGATGACGACAAATATTTACTTTCAGACGCAGAGAGGGTGGGAGACTTAACATCGCCGCTAATATTCATCATGTAATATGTATCGTATTCGCGCTAGCATACATCCACATCCAAGTGGCTGTCGTTACGGTAACGACTCGCCAGCTTCCGGCAACGGAGCGAATGGGATTACCGTAATGACAGACGTTTTCTCCTTCTTCTAGCTCCTTCTTCACACCAGGCAGAAGAAGCACTGGGGATACCGTTGGTGTGAGGTTAAATCTATCACACATTCACATATTTTCTACCGTTACCAAAGTACCCAAAGTGCGCCGCAGCGTTTGATCTGTCTCCACGCCCCAAAACAGTGAAACAGTGACGGCAGAGGACACCAAGGAAGGTGCCAACCAGCTCTTCAGGCGCAATTATCTGATTACTAAACAACGACCACCTCCTGAGCCGTGCTGCCTCCCGACGTGCGCCGACAGCAGCGTCCCATGGCTGTCCTCTGGTTCAGCAGCGTCACGTTTGAGGCGACGACACTGTCTAGACTTACACAAATGGTTTGGATCCAGTAGAAACGGTCGCGGTGGATGTTGCGTTCGAGCTGCCAGAGGATTCGCGGTCATGGCTAATCGCTGGGACGGTTCAGACGACTGGCGGACACGAAGGAGAAAGAGAGGAAAGAGAAGGCAGGGAATAAGAAGTAGAAGGCACACTGTGTAAGTCCTGAGAGGAAGTTTTCCACATTTGAGCACAGTGGGAATGTAGGTCAGACGCGTTTGGGAAGCGCTCGCGGCTCGTCGGCACACATATACATACAATGGGCTGGAAGCAGTGAAATCCTGTGGTTGGTCTTTCCTCCACACGTCCCTTTATATGTCATGAAAGAGGTTCACTGCTGCCAGGACATGGACTTACAACCAATGAACAAATCACTCCGACTGGCCTCTAGTGCCACGTCTGTGCCCTGTGTGCCCCCATATTTGGACATCACCCGGTTTGTGTCGTCTTCATTGGCGTTTTGTGGTACACGGTGGCTCCTGTAACGTCCTTCCTCCACGGTACAGTGACAAGAAGAAGAGACTACTCTATTCTAAAACAGCTTTACAGACAAAGATTTCAGACGGAATAAATGAAAATTGAAATTGGGGTATTTGTTTGAAAAAAAAAAAAAAGATTACGTGGGATACTTTCCCAGGAACTTTATCTCCATGTAAACAACATATTCCTGGTTTAGAGACTACAGAGCAAACCTCTCTTGTAGGAACACAGTAATCAATCCACCGACAAGCTGCCTGTACCGATGGCCCGAGGATGACTGCAGGACACGTCTCAGTCGATACAGCTTACTTAGGGTGAAATCATATTTCTCAGCTTCAACAGGGTACAGTGAACCCAAGGCGACCATCTGTACTTCCATGGCAGATGTCTGAGCCACTCCATCATCTGGGCGTCACTGGGCCTTCAGAGGCCACGCTGTCTCTGTATCGCACCGAACACACCGCCCATTGAGCCAGTGAGGACAAACCTAAGAGGTCATCTGGTGTGAGCGGGAACAAAGCTCTATTCACTCGCAACGCGGACACGCAAGAGAAAGATGAACATGAATGGAGTGAGGATGAATGCCGGGTTGTTTTTCCTGCCAAAAAAATGAATATATTGCACTGAGCAATGTGATGACACACTGGGACTTGAATCGGCTGCGACGTGGACAGACGTCAACAGCCAAACGAGCAGATCTGCCCGTAGCGCCGTTTAACCTACACAGGGCCTCTGCGTCGTTTGCCCGGCGCACTATTTCCCAATAAATCGGAGCAGAGACGAGCACAATCACAGACGGGGAACTCCGGCAATCTGAGAAAACCAGTGTTCAAAAGCAGAAAAACAATTGCAGCCGCATTGCATCAGTTTGATGTCAGGTCCGCGGGAGCGTTGCTGGAAAATTCGTCATCCTCGATGCCAACAAGGTCCTCAAAAGTTAAAACCCAAACAATGCTCTACAAAGTGAGTTACCCGCGTAGCTTTTTTTTTTTTGAGCCATACTCATTGTAATTCAAGAGACAGTGAAACACCGGGTTCCCTCCTCTCCCCATTTAGTGCACTGACTTAGCTAAAAGACATTTCACTGGATTAATCTGGTCCGCCTGGAAGGTGAAGATAAAACGTACTTCGGGCCAATATCAGCCGGAAGGACAAGAAGGAAGGGATAATCACGTGGAGCCAAACTCCATCAGAGGCGTTCCGATGATAATTATTTATCGTTCCACCCGTCAAGGTCGCCGTTCTCCGCAGAGTTCAAAAACTTCTCGACCTCAAATATTGTGTTTGCCCGTTTTCATAAGGCACGTAATTAGCA
>CAAKHB010002042.1:12257-22773 GCA_901007665.1 Aeoliscus strigatus | reverse complement strand
AAAAAGGGAAGGTGGGGGGGGGGGGGTGCAGAGGGCCGTCACATTCCAACTGGTTCATAAAATCTGAGAATACAGTAGGTGTAGTCATAAAACACATCGCTGTCTGAGGGCACGTGGGCTGTAAAAGACTTTGGTGGATGACGGACAAAACCGTGACAGACACTTTAGGCCGGAAGAACAAACAGCTGTGATACGTGGTTCACGACCATCAGAACAACTTCACGAGTCGTACCTGTGCTCGCTACAGCCAAAGCAGAAGGTGAGAGCAGGTCAGAATCAGTTTAGTTAACCTGGAGGGAAGTTTCTTCCTGGTAACAGCTCCAGCCAGGAGAGAAAGTCAGTTTCAAAAAGAAACCTGATGTGCGTTCACTGCCCTTGTACCTGCTACCAGCCATTGCACTTCACTTGTCCTGTTGTTGCACTTTGTCTTTTGTTGTGTGAAAAGAGTCACCACACACTTAGATTGGCAAAAAATAAAAAAAAGTTGTAATGTGTTTACAGAAATGGTCAAAGGATGAAACCCGAATGTGAAGCAGTTCTTTTAGGTGTACTGAATCGTTGCAGTCTGTTCAGTAATGATTCACACAAAAGAATCATTACCACACTGCGGTGTCACACATGAGAACACCCAAACACCCTCCCCACTTCAGTCACACACACCCCCTCTGCTGTCAATCACTCACTCACCACCACCCTTCCACTTAGTGTGAGTAAATCTTGGTTTAATGTGTTCCCTAATGTGTGTAAATACTTCTATTTTATCTGAATGTGCGCCTCTACTCTATTTTGTTGTGTGCCTTTAAGCCCTGAGTCGAATCAAAATGTCATTATCCTGTATAATGACAATAATGACTCTTGAATCTTGAATCTGATCAGTTCAGCGACGCTGCCTGAGGTGCTGAAACGCGCCAGACTCCCCTTGGAAATCTTGACATTTTAGATACTTCATCACTGAATGACGGACATGAAGGCTGATTTTAACATGTTCTACATATTTTTTTAACTGATACACGGTCTTTGTCAGTTTGAACCGCTGGCGATGGCCCAGGGCTCACGTCCAGTGAGTAAATACATCCAGTTTCTGGGGGGGCTGAGGATGGAGGATAATACATGTTTTCACATCAGTCTCCAGTAACGTCAGAAAGATTCACTAAATTTGTCACTAGTCGTTAAGTTGTCAACACGGTTTTTGTGTAAGTTTGGTTTTCAGTTCAGTTCATTTCATTCACCCTAAAAGATTTGTCTTTTTGAACCAGTCATGAACGTACAGGTACATTCACCAAGTGCTAACGTGTTCACATCTAAATAAAGACGTGAATAAATGTGCAACAAGTGTTTGGGGGGAGGAGTTCAGGCAGTTTACTGGCTCTGTGAGGTCTCATCCATGCAACGTAAATGGGAAAACAGCAGGTGAAAAATAAGTTTGGACGAACAAAACACTTAACCCTCAGCGGGAGCTAAATATGGCACACTAGTAACATTCTCCAGCAGCAGTGGCTGTGATGGAGTCCCCCCCAAACCCCCCACCCCCGCCAGATTTTATTGGTTAATGTATCCCATCAATCCCTGTCAGAGGCAAATGCACAGTAATACATTTTGTATTGGACGTGGTCACTCTATTAGCCCCCTCAGCTTCACACACGCCGGCCACGCTCTGATCTGCGATGATGCGTTCGGTCGGACACACATGAGCGGCCGCTTCGCCGTGAGTCCCCCGACAAAATGGCAGGAATGGAATAGTGCATGGATTTAACTGCACACACACACACACACACAGTCGTGTTGTCACGAAAATCCAATTTGTCTCCTCTCTGCTAAAATATAATACTGATATTGATTTTAAATTTATCCCCTTGCTAGCATTAAACATGTTCTTCCCCTTCTGGTGAAGCATTTTATGATTTGTTCAGGGTTCATCTGGGTAGAAGCCGGATTGTTGTTCACTTAAGTACAAGCTGGTTTTGTTTGTGTGTGGCGTCACTCATCAATCTGTGTATCTCAAGTAGACTGGTGTATATCTGAAGAACAAATGGGTTAGGGTTGTTAGTTAGTGACTAGCATACTTTAAAGTACCATAAGTACGTGACTATTTCCACAATCAGAAAACGGTGACAAGCGTCACTCTTTTCCTCTCTCTGGTGTGAGGAAGGAGCTAGAAGGACGTCCAGGACATCCATTGGTTCCAGCCATGTCGCTGTCATTGCGGTGATCCCATTCACTCTGTTGCCGGAAGCCAGGGAGGCATTACCGTAATGACAGCAACTTGGCTATGAAGTGCACCTTCTCAGCGTTCAGGAACCCAATCCACATCGACAAATCAACTTGCTCATCGACTGTTGTTAATTGAAGGAGCTTCACAGACAATAACCCCAAGTTACACATCTCTAGTCGTGTCAGTTTCTGGACCAAATCTCTTTCCAATCACATGCACACCTGAGGTAGAAGAACACTGCATGAGAGCAGGATCTAAACAAAAAAACGCAAGTAATGTTGGACCCAAGTTACATTGAAAAAATGTAAGTTTCCAAAGAAAATCTCAAGGGTTCATCAAAGTTCAACAGGATCCAAACCCGTCCAGACTAATGGAATTAAAAAATAAGTTGGTAAGAGGCAGGAGTAACGTTGACGGGGTTAACTGACAAACACTTGACAATGACTCGACTTTCTCTCTGCAGGCTTTAGAGAGTGAAGGAAAGTTGGTGAAGAACTGAAGATGAATTATGAACAATTCCCAGCACCTTTCATCAGATTCTGTTTAAGGCTTTGTCAGACTTGAGTGTCAGAAAACAGTCAGAGGAAGAGCTTGTTAAGCACCGTGCACTGTTTCAGACTTTACAGCACATTTAATACTCGGTTCAAATCATCGTAGGCACTTTAAAACTTCTTCCAGACCTGCAGGCATCATTAAAGATACAACTCTGGTTCAGTGAAATTACAGCGGCACCCAGAAACAGCTTGTCTGGTAAAAGGTTCTTATACAATTGATTATTTATGCACAAATAATGTGCTGGTAGCGTGGTGATGAAGTGACTTGTTGACAGCAGACTACAGAGACGTGGGCCATACCCTCGCTCTCATACACGTCAAAGTCACGCCGATGTTACGGCTGGCTGACACCGTCTGAAGAATTTGTGAATATGAAATCGGCCTTCCTTTCTGTACCATCTCTCCACGCCACTGATGCGTCCGTCTCATTCGTCAGCACTGCCAGAGGGAACACACATCATCAACGAACCTCATTCTGTTTCATTCATGCTGCGGTGCAACGTTCGCTGGAAATGTAAGACAGACAAAGAGAAACAGCACACAGCAGTGGAAAACAGAGATTCAGGCCAAATAAGTTCCATTATACAATATACAGTTGGTCAAAGTTGGTATTATTAGTTCCCCCTAGGAGCTTTTGAATACTCCCTAAAATTCGGACCAATTTTTGCAATCGTCATAAAATGTCACGTAGTAAATCATTCATAAACGACATGGCCCCATTTCGGTACGATTTGGAATGTAAAATAAATATTCCATAAATCTCTGGAAAAGTGACATGGTCAAAATGATTTGCCCTCATGTGGTTTTGTTCTGTTAAAACAAATGGACTGGGTCTGAACTACAAGTCCAGTTGCCTATGAATTAACCCAGCAAGATGCCATGACCTGGATGACTGAGAACCTTCACCGACGTGTACGCATTACACAACAACGACGTTGCAGAGGAAACTGCAATCCCAGCAGTTCATCTTTGTGCGGGAAGAAACCGCTGCGGGTCATTCACAAACTGCTCCTCACCCAGCCTCGGTTTTATCATGGAGGTGTCGGGTCATCATAAGTCACCAACTAATGAACAAGCTCGCAGTTGGCAGACCTCAGTGACTTGGCAGTCCTTGACCGCGTTCCTTCTTATGTTGATTTCCCCAATAAATCGCTGCCCGCCACCGTTTCACATGCTGACATGAGGGCAATTAGAGTTAAGCGGCGGGGAACCTTTGCCTCCCATTAACTTAAGCTAGAATATTTAAAAGTAGAGAGCAGGAGAAAAAAGGAAGGAACCGCTTGTTTTTTTTTCTGACAAACTTTGCAGTCCGACTCCCTCACAGCCAAGAAATTACAATACAGACTGCCAATCAATAAGCTATTGCTTTGGCACCAGCGATGTTATTGCTTGAGTTGCACTCCCCTGACTTGGTTGAAGATGATAAATTCAGAGGGACTGGAGGGTGTCGGGGGTAATTAAGTCGGTTAAAGTAAGCTCAAGTGATGATTCCCATGCTAAACAGGCGAGGCAAACAACCTGAAATTACCCTCACACTAGTGGCTTTGTCCGGTGGGCTCGGCCCAGCGCTCACAGGAAGTCGTCTCTGTGCATAACTTTCCCCCCCGCAGTGTTACGGTATGACTTGGTTCAAGACCCAGCGGCATATCGGGCACAATCATAAAAAAAAAAGTCAAGCACTGATTTGAGTCACTTGTCTGGCCTAGAGACACGGGGAATATTTATCCTGACAAAGGATGAGTGATTGAGGCACCGCACTAATCCCTCAATGCAACGAAATGTCTTTTCCCCTCGGTAGAATATTCTCAAGCTCCGTTTCCATTAATCTACACATACTCTTGCTAAAACAGAGAAAATGTTTAGGTTGGATGTTAGAGGGAAAAAAAAAGAGCAGTCATCTCCACGTTTTCTCTGTTTGCTCCCTGACTGATGGGCAGGATGGGACGAGGTGCTTATTAATGAATGAACGCTGACTGGGTTTCATGCTTGCGTGCGGTCCAGTTTGGTTGAGCTAATGAAATGCCGTCATACTGGTGATTCAGCAGTTTTCACTCACGGTTTGTCCAGCGGCTAAAGCTAAAGCAACGTGCTAACGAACGCGGGTACGATCAGATCCAGTCGGTCGGCACCCTTGGGAGCGTCAGATTCAATGGCCATCAGCTCATTAGAGTTGTTCTGATGTTCAAGGGCACAAACAGGACTCATTATTTCTACTGAGAGGAATTGGTGCTGATAACTGGTTGCAGTCTGACGTGGGAATCAGCCCCACGGTACAACGTGTAGTTTTTTGTTCATATCCCAACTACAAATGAATAAGTGATGTTTGCCCTTTTGGAGTCCTTTGTGGGAGCGAGGGATGTTCTTCCTGTCTCTTTCTCTTCCAAAGTTTTAAATATTTGACCGAACATAAATGTGACTGAGAAAATTCTACGTTCTGCATGTTAATGTCACAACAGAAATTATGACTTGTCGGAGTGGAATAAAGTCAGATTAGACACTTATCTCATGAAGCTTATCATCACTGGTATCAGTTAGGACCTGACTTCCTGCAACCTTGTGTGTGTGTGTCAGCTGCTGTCCTGCACTGCCCTTGCAACCTGCTCCAGTGGCTTTGCCCTTTGACATCGTCGTTGTCGGAGCAGCCACACGTGTGCCTGTTCTCCAGTTGGGTCTTCCCACATGGCGTGCCACCGTCTCACACCGCCATCACTGTTTGGACTCACTATGGTGGCATGACTAAACACAGGTCTGTCCAGGTTCCTTGGACTTAAGCCCTATTTGGACGGGATTAGATTTACCCATCGAAAAGTAATAGTTACCAGACATTTCAGTCCCATCCAAATAGTAACGTGAGTGTCAGATAACGTTACTGTGGGCCGACACCAAATTCAAAACCAAAAGAAGGTTGCAGACACTTAGGTCTTTAGGCCAAGTTTAGACTTACACAAATCCAGGGAATACGCTGCAGTACATCCGCAGGCCTGTAGGAGGCCCTGTCAAAAGATATTGTCACATTTTCCTTGAAAGGAAATCCTCTTCTTGTTCCTCTTCTACTGTTAGACAATGTCTAACACTGGAATAATGTAGCATACCAGAAGTAGAATGTCAACATTTCAGCTTTGCAGTCCATCTGTTGGACGTAAATCCTCCGCACAAAATGACATAACGCCATGTCCATTGCCTGGGAGCTCTAACAGGGTCATGTACAAAGCTTTAAGTAGGAATGTTGTGGCTAGAAATGAAATACTAATTCCATGAATGCAGGCTTATACACCTCTTTGTTACCACGCATGCGCACTGAAATGTTCCCACAGGAGCAACAACGGAGGAGGAATTCAGGAGATTCCAAAGATCTCACCCAGTGTGTGATGAACCACATTCACTGAGTGACATGTACGCCATTTCTTTGGTTTCTTGTTTACGTCTGATCCAGCTTTTCCCATAAATAAGTATATATGTTTACAAGGCACACAGAATGAGGCTCATATCCCCATTTTTTCTTTACCCTGGAGCTTTTCTCCTGGAGTTTGTCTCCTGCAACAGTTTTCCCATTTTTTCCTTCTATTTTTTTCTGAATATTATCCCCATTGGTGCTTGACACAACATATTTACACACTTTCTCTGTTTTTCTTCTCGTTTTGTCCCTCTATATAGTCTTTGTAATGGATCTTTGTCATTGATCCCTAAGATGAAAAATGTGTGTGGTCTTTTTTGGGGGGCTACATGCTTACTTTGTATGTGAATTTAATCTGAATATTTATTGCACTTAATGGATCCAATGTATAAAATGGGTGATTTATTATGATTATGTGACTTCTCTCAAAAAACATTTGTTAGATTGTCTATATTCATTGGTATGTTCCCTACCTTTCTCCTTACCGACAACAGCCTCAGACTATTCATCTGCGCTGATTTATATGTTTTTTTGGTGGATTTCTCTCCTGGGCTGCATCCCTGCCTTTAGAGGGTGGAACTAATAATTGATATGAGCAGTGTGTGTCTTTAGTCCTTCATCTTGACAAACATCTTTGTGATCGAGGCGTATATGCTCGAGCCTACAACAGACATCTGAGGAGCTACTACGCTGTCAGGACGTCACGCTCTGTTTGAAAGTCTGTCTGCTTGTTAGTCCTGGACCTGCAAGGCTTTGGATGTACATGTTGTATTCAAGTGTTTCTCACATTGTGTCAGACCAGAAAACACAAAAATGCTCACAGACCACCAAGTTAAATAGCCCCAAAACAATAGCCCACATAGCAAACCGATATATTCTGAACTAGCATCATATATGTTCCAACTCGCTGAATCATCTCACCGTCTCACCTTTTCCTCTAGTAATGGGGAAAACAGGTCTTTTGGCCACCGATATAATATGATTTTGCCTTTAGGCACACTAATTCAGTAACCTTAGCTTTACCATTTTCTCTGGGGGGGTAGCAAACTAACAGCTTGCTAGCTAAGTTAACATCTACTTAGCTGGCTATGTTAGCAAAAAAAAATAAATACCGGTCACTAGGAAATGTGCAAAAAAACAGATTGTGGAAGAAGTCATGGAGACAGTAGGAATGTGGGCGTCGGTCAGCGGACTTTTGTCTAGCTGTTGGTCCAGTATTCATGACATGACACACTGTGTGTCCACGGCTTGTCTCAGACGCGTGTGTAGGTCCTGGTTAAAACCAGTTGAGAATCAGGATGAAACACCTTCTAATGCAAATGCGGATAAAAAAAATACCCCAAAAATAAAGTTCTAATTGTGTTTGTGATGAAGGGAAATGAGGGGTAATTTGAGTCCGCAGTTATTCCTTCTGCTCTCAGTACAACTGAGACACACAAAATTAAAAATAAAACCGATGGGTAAACAAGTAAATTAACAGCAAGAATTACTCAAACAAATGCTGCCTCGTCAGCATTAAAGCACCCCGTACTTGACAGTTTAATCTGCGTCGCTCTTTATCTCGTGTTTTAACACTGTGTGTGACTAAATACCGAGTGAGTATGAATATTTATAAACACAGAATTTCTGCCGGCTGAATGTTAAAAGCACCCGACTAAATTAAAGCTGTTGGAGGTTTAGCACAGAAACAGAGAGAGAGTGATTTCTACACAATAAACAAACACACAGTCGAGACAAATATCCGTGACATATTCAAACATTCGCTCATATGACAGAGTTGGATATTTCCCACAAGACAGTGCGGTTCTGATGCAGCCCGTTACCATGGTGAACCTGAACGACCTGATTTCACCCAACACGTTTGCGTTTCTGATTTACTGTGCGCAGACTTTGCGTTTTAAAAATGTTCCTAAGTTTGTAAACTTACTGATTCAGTCTTGTACTTATGTAAGAAATCTTGGGATATCACCGGGTCCAAAAAACTGGTAAAATAAATCTGGTTGAATCAAACTAGAAAATATTTTAACATGGGTCTGCTGTTGCGGTCTACCAGCCACAAGCTGGCGTAAGACTCATAGTCCCGCAAACTTTGTGCAGTGGCCCCATCAGGATCCACGGGCCACAGGTTGAGAAAACCACCCACCGTTGGCACGGTGCTACAGCAGACCCATGTGATAAAAAAATGGACGCCAAGATAAGTTGTCATCCATGTAAAGGATGGAGGGATGAGAGAGAGCAACACTGACACAGGCTGTGACGGACCAACTGACCTTGGTTAGAACCCAGACCAGTAGTTTTTACAGCGAATGAAAACACAACATTCAGTATCTCAGAAAACTCTAATCATCAAAATGAAAAGAAACACGTGTAATAATCCGTCTGTGTGTGATGAATCTATATACAAGTATAATGTGTTTCACTTTTTGAATTGATTTATTGAGGGACAAAAAAAAAATCTACCTTTTGATGATACTCTAATTGACTGGGTTGCACCTGTAGGAACCCGTCAGCGGGTCATATCTACAACGACCTGGTGCTACTGATTATTCTGCATCACAGAGTTTCATGTCTCTTCATGATGATGTGGTAGAATTACTTGTTAGAAATGTTAGAGGGTAAGATATTTACATATTCATCACTGACAGTCGCTTGGTGTAATGAGAGTAGGATCATGTCTCAAGTTTTGAAGAATGAATTCAATGAATGAATTCATTATTTTACACTGGACAAACAACTCTTTCTGCTGCTGAATGTAATTTATGTTTCCCCCACTCCGCCCTTGTTCTTCACTTCCATGTGCTACATTTTCAAAGATATACATAATTACAAGTAAGGGTAATTTTCCCAGTCATGGTCTGGGGCCCACTAATGTCCTCAAAGTCATAAAAGTCTGAATAATAACTGAGCCAAATGTACCATAAAATACTCATTCCAAAGCAAACTCCACAGCAAGCATCCACCACAAATTGCTTATTTCTCAAGTGTGAAAAACCATACAGATGAAATGTCATATAGAAAAGAGCTGATACTGATAGTGTGTGGGGGCCAAACAATGGGACAATCATACCAAAGCTGAACATCAGTTATGGTCCTGACCTTTTCTATAATTGCAGCAAAGAAGAGCAAGTCGTTTCATTAGGCCCGCAATGTCAAACTGTTTGGACATTTAACACTCACATTTATGAATGATTGCTCTGTTTCCCTGAGCGGAAAGGTCAGCGGTGAGGCCCGGTTCTTTCAGGAAATAGAGAACATCTCCGAGCAAACTACACAAGACAGGAACGGTCAGACCAGTAGGACCAGGGGCCAGATTCACAAAAGCCTGTGAAGAAAAAAATCTTCGAAAAAGGTTAACTATGTAGTATGTTTATGAAAAGCTATATTTTATTTTTTTTAAAAATGATACAGCCACGGTGCATTTAGAGAGGCACAGAAGGAAAGTGTAGCTTTTCCTTAAAAAAATGATATGTAGTGTGAATTAATTCTTTTTTGCACAGTCCTGCAGCAGCAGAGTCATATGCTAGATGGACTCATAGAAAGGATTTTCTTGGTATTAAGGAAACCGACGTGGAAATGGTGACTCTTCTCCTTGATCGGTACGAGGCCTACTCGCTAGCTAACTTAGCTACGTTACTTGTCGGCCGAATCCCTCTTCAACAATGTTACTTGTTTTCATTCTTAGACGTTGACGTCAGTGTTCTGCCAATTTTTACACAGTTCACCTTTAAAGTCTCTTTTTTTCCCCCTAACAACAATCTTAAGAACAAAAAACAGAAAAGAGGTATTCTCAAATAATTGTTGAAAACAACATTCTCAAATTTGTTCTTAATTTTTGGATTACGTTTAAGACGATAGAATGAATTCCTGCAGTGAAAAAGGAAGCCTCTAATGTCATGTTTTTCAACAAATTCTAGATAAGCTTTGACAGTACGTCCTAGTTTTAGCTCCTCATTGGTTCCCCAACACTGACATTATCTTTTATTTTGTTTTATTTGTTGGGTCGAGAGCCCCTGTTTCATGTCTGTTAATAGAAGCAGCAGATTTAACAATTAATAACTGATAATGTCATATTTTACATAATCAATTAGTGCCTTTAATAGCTTTTGCACATTTGTTTTGTGGATGGAAGCACTTTGGGTTTCAGTCAGGGAGTACAACTGATGACGCAGGCCTATTTTAAGAAGTTGGTAAATAGGAAAAATAAAGAGATTCATAAAATGTGAGACTAAGAAAATATTGCGGAGTTGGACTTATGAACTTTCTTAATACAAATCTTCAGAACATTACTTAAGATCTGTCTTAAGAACAGACTAGAGGATCTGGCCCCAGGGACCCTGATGGTTGGTCCGGCCAACA
>CAAKHB010002042.1:0-12237 GCA_901007665.1 Aeoliscus strigatus | reverse complement strand
GCGGATGATGTTGTCCTGTTGGCTCCTTCGAGTCAGGACCTTCAGCATGCGCTGGGGCGGTTCGCAGCCGAGTGTGAAGCGGTTGGGATGAGAATCAGCACCTCCAAGTCCGAGGCCATGGTTCTCAACCGGAAAAAGGTGGTCTGCCCCCTCCGGGTTGGAGGAGAGTCCTTGCCTCAAGTGGAGGAGTTTAAGTATCTTGGGGTCGTGTTCACGAGTGAGGGAAGAAGGGAGCGTGAGATTGACAGGCGGATCGGTGCAGCGGCCACAGTAATGCGGTCTCTGTACCGGTCCGTCGTGGTGAAGAAGGAGCTGAGCCGAAAGGCGAAGCTCTCGATCTACCGGTCAATCTACGTTCCTACCCTCACCTATGGTCATGAGCTTTGGATCATGACCGAAAGAATAAGATCTCGGATACAAGCGGCTGAAATGAGTTTCCTCCGCAGGGTGGCAGGGCGCTCCCTTAGAGATAGGGTGAGGAGCTCTGTCACCCGGGAGGAGCTCGGAGTAGAGCCGCTGGTCCTCCACATCGAGAGGAGCCAGCTGAGGTGGCTCGGGCATCTGTATCGGATGCCCCCTGGACGCCTCCCGAGGGAGGTGTTCCAGGCATGCCCCACCGGGAGGAGACCCCGGGGAAGACCCAGGACACGCTGGAGCGACTATGTAGCTCAGCTGGCTTGGGAACGCCTTGGGGTCCCCCCGGAAGAGCTAGAGGAGGTGGCTGGGGAGAGGGAAGTCTGGGTGTCCCTGCTTGGGCTGCTGCCCCCGCGACCCGGCCCCGGATAAGCGGACGATAATGGATGGATGGATGGATAAAATGTGAGACTAAGAAAATATTGCGGAGTTGGACTTATGAACTTTTTTAATACAAATCTTCAGACATTACTTAAGATTTGTCTTAAGAACAGACTAGAGGATCTGGCCCCAGGGACCCTGATGGTTGGTCCGGCCAACAACCGGAGCAGTCGACGAGTGGGACGACGAGAGTGGTCGGCGCTGACCCGGCCATAACCTTCTGCCTCGTGTTGTGGCTGACGGACGGATCTATTAAAACCGTCCTGTCCGAGAACTACTGAGGAAAACAATGTGGGCAAGAAGAGAGAGTGTTTGGCAGCATCGGAGGAATCGGTTTGAGGTATCACAGACTCAATATTTTATTATTCCTGGTCGGGGGCCAAAGAAAAGTCCTCTACTGGGATTGGATAATAAATCTAAGCCACCACATGAGCAATATTCTTCACAATGACACAGAGAACGTGAAAATAATATGAAGAGTTCAGGGAAACATTTAAATTTAAGTGTTTTTTTGGGGGGGGTCTTAAAGGGGTTTTGGTCGATGGACCAGAGTCAAGGACACCCCAAAGTGACGAGTGCAACTTACTTGGCTTTATGGAACTGTTTGACGTTTTCTGAAATGGCAACAGGTCGTGTAATTATGAAACTCCAAAGTACGCTGGCGCGAATGTAGCGTCGATGAGACAGACGGTGTTAAAGGGTTAATGAACTGAGTAGATCTCCGTCATCACAAAGGTTGATCTCATTTCATACCGCCGGTGTCATAGTAAAGGAAACAGATGTGTAAATATGAGTGTTGGTTACTGGTTGAAGATGGCACACATAGAACCATCATTACCTTTGTGTTCCACGTCTCCCACTGGACGGAACAGTCTCCTGAGGGGGAAGTACGGTGGCCACACACGACAGAGACAACTCTTTCCTTTCGGAGCCATCTGAGTTTATTTTCTGACATATTTGAATGCCAGTGTGCACAACTCTGAATAAAACATCAAAATACAACTATAAAGCAAATCTGCTCTGCATCACAGCATCTGCTCAGCCTGAGGGAAGTCATTTGAAAGTTGCTAACCGGATTTGGCGGTGTTGTGGGAGAACCTCTACTGGAAAGACAATTTTCCCCACTGCAACAAGCCTCCAACAGACACCGCTCGAACGACTCAACTCCCACTCTGAGCTGCCGCACCAACCTCTGGTCTACGACTAAACAAGCTCAGTTGGTTCGCTCAGTTCTTCTGCACAGATCAAAGTCAAATGAGTCTCTCAAAATAGGAGCTGTAATTTCACCCAAATGTTACAGCAGACAAAGATCACATGAAATACGAGAAGTGCAACACTTGTTTGTCACGAAAGCAACCAGAGTGTAAGCATCACTCGAGTCAGTCGGGTGGAACAACGATACAACAAACCTTTGGCCACCGCAGTGACTCAGCTGTTTTGAGGTAAAATGGATGTTCTGATCACAGTAGCAAGTCATGTGTTTCGAGGCCTCCTGAGTTGAGCAAAGATCTGACCCAACTACTCTTACGGTTCTGTTGGACCTGACCTGAACAGATTCAAATCCAGGCGCACTGTAATGTGTCACGTCAATCTGAATCATTATTCATAGCGTTTAGTTCACAAGATGATTCAGATAGGCTGGTTTTCAGAAGACTCAGTCCAGATTAGTTGGTCCACGCCTTGGCACGATTACAATGTGACGAAACAAACAGCAACAGGCCGAAGATCGAACTCCAGTTTGATCTAACCGCTCGAGAGCCTGCAGATGTGAACGCAGCCTCAGAGTCTTCATGAATGAATCAATAATAAAAGTAGCTAGATGGAATTAGGCTGCACAGATTTCAATTACAATCAATAATGTACATAATTATATTAAAAACAGCACTTATGTATAAAGCAAGAAATAATCTACTGCCAAAACATTTGGGGAATGTTTATAGAAAGGGAGGCAGGTTAGTCGAACAACAATGAAAAGGTTCTAGATGTGGAGTTGTGAGGTGACTTTATGGAACACCTTTCTGGTGTATATAAGTATATTTGTATTAGTTAGTGCAGAACATATTTTCATATGACCCATGAGAAACAGACACGAGGGGTAGGACGACAGAAAGCATCCGACAGAAGAAGCAGCCGACTGGACATGCTTGGGTGAGGGAATGATTCAGCAGGAATCAGCTTTTTACATCTGGCAGCAGGACGAAGCTCACACACGTCTGACGAGCCGCCAACAGTCAGTTCAACACGACAACGCACCGACAAAACCTCACACACTAACTACAGTGTGCAGCTCGCTCCTGCGGCGAGCAACAAAACATATTTCTTCTGCATACACAAATTATTCATGCTTCCCCGCTTCCTTACTTCCGCTGCTCGCTGAGAAGCTTCACTTGCTGTTGCCCTAATTGGCCTTCAGTGCCAAACACTGGACTTTTACAAGGATTTAGGAACTATTGTGTGTGCGGGGGTGAAAGTTCCTGCTCGTCAGATTGTTACTGGCCGTCAGAAAAACATGATGGATTCCTCCACAGGGACTTTCCCAGCAACTCTGTTGCTTGACTCATTCAGAGAACTTGTCTGAAGTCTGCTGTTTACTCTGAAGCCCAGTGTGAAACATGTTTATGTGGAACATCACAGTATTTATCAGATGAGTCGAGAAGGATGTTTCAGCCACGTTTGAAGGATCTGAACATCACACGAGGTAGACAGGCTGCTGCTGGTCGGACCGTTTTCTGATTCGGAAGACTCCAGAACCACGGGTGATCCGCGGCTGTGACATGTATTAAACAGGCAAAACATGGGTGAAACACTGAGAACCATGAAGATTCCAGAACCACAGGTGAAAGATAGGTGAAGAAACATGGTGTGATGTGTACAAACACAGGTGAAGACTCCAGGGCTACAGGTGTGAACCATGGCTAAAACATGCATGAATAACCACAGGTGAAACACGGATGAAGAGACACCGGCCAAGACTCCAGAACCACGGGTGACCCATGGGTGAACCATAGGTGAACCATGGATGAAACATGGGTGAAACATGGGTGAAGAAACATGCGTGAACCATTGATGAAATACGGGTAAAACGCAGGTGAACCATGGATGAAACATGCGTGAAGAAAACCGGGGTGAACCACAGGTGAAAACCAGTGAAACCCAAAGTCTGGAACAAACACGTGGTCCCAAGCGGCCATGACCCATCCCGCTGACCATCAACAACACCCGACTGTGACAGCTCAAGCTGAGTTTGTCGTCTGTTGAACGCATAGAGGTTTTTTTTTTTTTTTTTTGGACAGTGGTCCGGTGTAAAGCGGTGGTTCGTAAAAAGCGCTGACCCCCGCGCTTCCAGCCTCTGGTAGCAGCGGCCAGGAGCCAGACGTCTCCTGTGCTCAGGGTTTAACAAAGAACCGAGCTGACGGCTGGAACTGGAGCACGCCAAGAAACAATGCAAAGCTCTGACCCCCCCTCGACCTTTGAACCCGTCCTCCTCATTCCTTCTCCCCAAGTTCCCTTTCTGGCCTTGTTTCCCTGCCCAGTGTGTCGTGACTGCTCCCCCAGCATGAATGAGCTCCATTATTCCTCTGGTTGGATTCTCATTACCAATACACTGCAACATCCACTCAGTAGGTTTACAGGTTAAGGAACATTCACAGGCTGCAGATTTGCCAACAACGTTCACAACCTGTAATGACCGGCTGAGCTGAAGTGTCAGCAAATTGTGAACCAAATGAACGAGAGATGAGCTTGAATTCTTGGTGTTTCTGGACATTTTCAAGCCTCAAAGGACTGGGGGGAACAGATGTTGGTCACACAGCGGTTGACAGTCACACACACACTGCGTTCGTCCGGTGTTAATGAACTAACCTGTCGACAGTTTCCAAGAACAAATAGTACCCAGCTCTTCTCATTCACTCTTCACATCTCATTTGTGCAATAGCTCCTGTACTTTTCCACATAACACGAGCTCCCTGATCCCACACGGGGGCGAGCTGCAGCCGCCAGGCATAAAGGTTCTTTTTTTAAATTTTTTTATCATCTTTTTATAGCTTAACTCCAAGCTTCACAACACCTGAAAGTAAAACTGAAAAAAATACGCCATCATTGATTCTCAGATTGTGTGTTGTATTCATCTTCAGCAGTTCATGAAAGTGAACTGCGTGCATTACATGAGATATACACATACATTGATATGAGGTATTGTGTCGGGGTTTAACGATCCAATCAAATCGTTGAAAACTCCAAACATCGATATCTATGGTTGTCCACTGGAGTCTACGCCTTAGTTTGAAATTTAATTCATGTGCCGTTTTTGCATTTTCTGTCGATGTCCGCCCCAATCTCAACTGTGACAGTGTCAGGTGACAGTTTAAGACTAGATCCTGATTTATTAATCCCACAGCGGAGAAATTCAATTCGCCAAACCAAGAAGTGAACACAAGAAGTGTTTGTAAAATACACACAACATATGCATTAATAAAAAAAAAGATAAACCCAAGTACAAAATGAATAGTAAAGTGACATAAGGAATGAAAAAAATACACATAATGTGAAAAATTTGTATAAAAGCTGTGAATGTAATATTAAATATACATTAATAATACATTAAAAAGTCAATAAAACCAAAAGGAAATAAAAACTGCTGAAGTAAGACTTAGTGACACTGTCATGAGTGCGGAGCTTAAAACCTAAATATTTTTCAATGAGCCACTGAAATGATCCACACATCCATCACAAAAGTTCATTATTGCCTACGATTGTGTGAAATGTATATTCTCCATTAACTCGTCTGTTACACATATCAGTCCCCGCATTTATCCTTAAAAAGTTGCCTCTCTAGGGAAAATGTCATATGTGTTCCACCAACATCCGCTAGTATCTCATGTCGTTCTCCTAATTACAGTTTATAATTCCACATCCACACTCAATATTTAATCTTCTTCGGCAGTTTTGGCAGCGTAGGACCGGGCCATAAAAACACCAATTACGAGCCATTTAGCGTCGTTTGTGTTGACAGGAATATTACGAGGTGATTTATGACTTTCAATCACGCAATTACATAATCCTTTTTCCGGTGAAAACATCTTAATTGTGTTTACGGGAGCGCTGAACCTTCGCAAAGATTGTGAGATTACACAGTCACACATGAAGGGATTACAGAAAGTAAAATTGTATTATGAGAGTTGAGACAAATAAAAGGCCCGTTCAATCACTGCCGTCAGCCCTCGCCCCTGTCCTAATTGATTTGTGGAACACTTCATAATGACTGCGCAGCATTTACCCCCCGTACTGCATCTGGGACGCGAATCACTAACACCGACATATTGCTGCCTGTACAGTCACTCTAGCATACTTTGGAGTACCGTAATTACAGGACTATCTGCGCTGTCAGAAAACGGTCCTGAAAAGATGAGAAGTTGCACCAGTCCCATTCTCTCTGTTCCTGGCAGCTGGTGAATCTTTACCGTAATGACAGTAACTGAAGAACTGCAGGAACCATTTTCTTAGTGCAAAACAACAACAACAAATCAACATTGTGTGTGTACAAGTCATTGAAATGGACAAAAGAACTGAGTGATAAACAAACAGTCCAGTTCATATGGACAGATGATCCACGGACGCCATCTTGGATTCTGAGTTACAGGTAAGATATCGGAGTGTGTGTGTTTTTTTTTTTGTTTTTTTTTTTGGGGGGGGGGGTCATTCTTCCTGTCCACAGCTCAGAAAGAAAAAAAAGGGAACACGCTATCACAATCTGCAAAAAATGATACAAGAGAAAAAAGCTAACTTACACAGCGGTAAACTGAAGAGTCGTTTCCATGGTTACCACCGTAGGAGCCAGCCTGGCATTTGACTTTTTACTCTTTTGACAAATGCAGCGTGAGTTCACAACGTCACGACACACCTCTGATAAAGGCTGTGTGACGCTTTTTTTTTTTTTTTTAATGTAAAATTTAGACTTGAGCAAAATTTCTGCAAAGACAAATTTGTCAGGAAGTCGGAAAATCACAGGTTTTCAGAGAAACTGTTGATTTTCGGTCAACAGCAGGTACTTCATATTCTTCCCTATCTGCTGCCTAAATCCTCCCCGCTCACTCCTTCCTCACTTAACGCATCCCAAACTGGCAATCAGTTGGGTGTTGGAGTCGGTGAAATCCATCAGCGGTTGTGGCAAATAACACATCTCCGGTCTAATTTGCCGTCTTCTCAATCAGCTGCCGCCTAGAAACAGACAGAAAGTGCCGTCGTCACGCAGCAGACGCAGCATTTACGGAAACTTCCACACGGACCTGGCTGATATTTCCTGCTCCGGTGAGCTTGTGTTTCGGGCTGTCAGCTCCCACTGATGCCCTCCCAGGAGAAAGGCTGTTAACCTGCAGCTTTCAAGCTCTTTCCACGCCAGGCTGTAATTGTTTGAAATACTGCAAACAAGCGAATTTTTGCTCTCCATGGAAAAAAAAAAAGAAAAAACACTTCTGTCACGTCATACAATTTACAGTTCCACTGCGTTCCTCCAGGAGCCCGTTGTAATTCAGATGTTGGCGGTGCACTAACTTAACCCTTCGAGACCACACTTTAGGCTCTTAACCCTTTCACACCGATGTGTCGCTGCCGATCCATTCACGTTAGCATACTTTGGAGTACGCGCCTATTCACACCATCAAAAAACAGTTCCTGAAAGTTGAGGAGTGTTACCCAGTTCCTCTACCTGTTGGTTGGTTCTTGTGTATTGACACTGCAGTCTTAAGCTAACATGAGACTTTTAACACATGAAGCTATAAAATGTTTCAAATATAATTTATGTAATTGACGTGAAACAAGAACCATCACCATAATGACAAGTTGCTGTCATTACGGTAATGACTCGTTGGCTTCCGACAGAGCGAGCAGGATTACCGTAATGACAGCAGTATGGCTGTTCTCAGCTTCCAGGAACCGATGGACGTTTTCTCCTTCTCCTAGATCCGTCCTCACACCAAGTAGAGGAACCGAGTGACACTGATGCAAACTGACAGAAAATTAGGGTACTCCAAAGTATGCTAATGTGAATGTAGCACCGGGGGATACCGTCTGTTCCGGCCCTTAACCCTTTAACACTGACATATCGTTGCCGATACATTCACGCCAGCATACTTTGGAGTACCATAAGTACCCGACCGAAAATGTCCAACGGTTCCAGAAAGATGAGAAAATAAATGCTCACAACAAGATCCTCCAGCTCTACTGTCTCTTGAAGCGGAGCAGTTTGTCCATTTTGCCACCGCAGTCAGTTTTGTATCACTTTTTTTTTTTTCCTTTTTCTCCCCACACATCTGCTAGGTCTGCCCCCCAGGCCCAAAGGGTTAATAACTACAGTACAATGGGAAACAGGAAGAACAGAACTCTTTTGTTCTGCGCGCAGCTGAGGACTGATAAATTCTGAATAAGGTGCATTTTTGAAGAGTTATGTTCCTGACCAGTGCAAACTATTCCAATCTTCCACAAACACGGCATAGAATAGTTTCAACACGAACAATACTGTCGGAGAGAGTTGACCTGATGTCACCTGAGCGTCCGACAGGAGAGAATAAACATCAGCGTAGCTATTGTCTAATTGTGGGCAGCAAGTAGACAGTAACGTGAAGGTCCGCCCGTCGGCTGCGTTTATATATAAGGAAGCGATACGGACGTATGGAAACAAACGCTTTCTTTCCATTCTCCATAAACACCCGCTGCTGTGTGCTGATCCAAATACAAAACTCCCCGCAGCTTCTTTCCTGCTCGTTCCACTTCACTGCACCCAGACTCAAACGCGGTTGCGTAAGAACACAACTGGACAAATTAATCTGTTCCTGTTTTTCAAGCTGCCATCAGAGACATTAATCCAGACGCCGGCTGCCGCGCTACAGTTTAATAACACCGCTGACAGTCACTGTTTGATTCCTTTAAACTGGGACTAGACTGTCACTCACACACGTTCCGTTGTTTCCCCGACTGCGTCGTTTTTAACGCCGCTGCACCTGACTCGCTGAGGACGTGTGTTCTGTCAAACAAAACAAAAAGCTCGTTTCTACTCGCTGCTGTTTAGTTCAAACCAAAAAGTCCAGCAACAATTCATCAACAGACGTTTCCATCAGTCTGTTTAGATTCACATCCAGAAGTATCGCATCGGAAAACTATGATGGAAAGGCCAAGATTCCAACTTAGATTTGCACAAAGTACAATATGCTGGCCAGGTTTAGGATGATTTGAAATGAGGGATGGACACGGTCATGTTCCAATCACGTCTGATGTAGCATGATTGTAACAGACAGACGTGGTGATCACAGCTACGTCGTGCAAACTGACAGGTGCCGCAACACAGATCATCTACGACCGCCTGTAGGACGATGGAGGTCCACCTCCACCTCCACCCCTTTGGGTTATTAACACAGCCACGGAGTCCAAAGTCTGGACATTTAATGGAAAACACAACAGGATTTCTTTTGATGTGCATGTCCCAATGATTTAAATGACTTTTGGATGGAAACATGGGAAATAAAATAAAATATTTGCAGGTTTTGTCAACTTCTGATTTCATGATTGATCAAATATCAATGATTAATGCGGATGTGGAATGTGATAAAGGGTTCATAGCTATTTTCATTGTGTTTTTGTATCTTCCTCAATTGTACAATATGCACAGAGGCATCTTGATATGTTAGAATATCAAAAAGTGTTTTTTTTTTCCAGTAAATTGATTCAGTTAAACATTTCCATACATAGACTAATCACACACGGCTATTTAAAGTGTTTGACGATTGCAGCTTAGAGCTAATGAACCCCGACACTTGATATTTATCTGTCTGTGTGATGAATGATGTGATACATACTGTAAAGATGTTTCACTGTCAATTGATTTTCTGGAAAAAAAAATCTTTTTGAAATATTCTTGCTATTTCTTGCGATGTGGCGGTATATGTGTGTGTGCGATTTCCACCTGTGAAAGGTGCTATAGAAATAAAGTGTACTTCCTTATTCTTCAAGGATTTTTGAGTTTGTTCATCCCAGAACCTCTGACGATCACTGCCTCACAGACGAAACCTCTGAAGTATCGAGAAACACGAAGGACATTTCTGCCAGAGTAAGGAATTGATTAACCACCACTCTGAGCTGAGTCCTTTCTGATGTTCTCTACAACGTTACGATGAATATCGCTCTTGTTTGCTTTCAAAACCGAGGACGGGTGCAGTGAAAAACTTGCGGCTGCCATGGGCAACGGGCGGCAGATCATCTTGAGAAGGTCAGGTGGGTTTTCCACCTTGATCGCGCTGCCCCTCTTCCTCACTTCACACTGTTGTTGACAGATAATTGAATGAAGCTGCTCGAGCAGAGGGAGCGAGAAGAAGCTCAAAGTTGTTTAAGCGGTGGGTGTTTTTGTGCACGGTGGACTGAATGGCCAAGGTCTTCGTTTCCAGGCTCGCGAGGAGCTGCACCGACATGTGTGTCTCCGAAATGACGGCACACACTTGTGCTGCCTTTTGAGAACCAAGGCCGCCAAGCGAGGCGCTTTCTTTGACCCTCTGCACAGGACTTCTTTTCATTCGCTGCGGCAGAGCAAGGCCTGTGGGACGCCGATTCTTCTCAGCAAACAAAACCAAAGGACACAAGTGCTGAAATACTTATTTTTGAGTTTAGTTTTTTTTTTTTTTTTCCCTTCTCCACATCCAACTGTCGCACAATCATCTGAACACCCACATCCAGACACACCAACGGCTCACACAGCAGCAACATTTTTCCAAACTACGTCTCTCTTTCCCTGGCGCAACATTTGTGCTAGCATAATTTGGAGTACCGTAATTATGCAACTGTTAGTGTTATCAGAAAATGTCAAGCGGTTCATGGCGGCTGAGATCGGTTCCTAAGTTGGTTCCTGATAGTCGAGAACAGCCATGTTGCTGTCATTACGGTAATACCATTCACTCTAATGCTGGAAACTGGCAAATTATTACCGTAATGACTGAAACTTGGATGTGAAGTGAGACTTCCAGGAACCGACGGACGTTTTCTCCTTCTCCTAGCTCCTTCTCTACACCAGGTACAGGAACCGAGTGACACTCTCCAATCAAAATCCATCCATCCGTCCGCTGATGACCTGGGGGGGCATATCCAATCAGCTGGAGCATGCTTCACTCGTCTTCAATGTGCATACTTACACACACACACACACAGCACGCATCGCCATCCTCTCTGAGCCCTAAAAGCAGAGGAGCGGTTATGTAACTCAGCTGGTACACCACCAAAGGACAGCGTGCACCACACTCAGCTGTACGACAAGCCCCCGGCCACCATCACAACAACCTTCTTTCCGACTCGCCGCCACTGCCGACCTCATGAATCTTCCAGTGGTTACGCTTTTACCCAAATTATGTTGCGTCATGTCATGCTCATGAAAAACAGCAGCAAATCCTGATTACGGAACAGAGGGACGGGCCGTTTTTAGGCTGATAAGACCCTAAAACATCACAATGAATGTGTTTCTATCCTATTCAAAATGTATTTTAACAGTGATAATATATCCAATAGTACCATAAAATAACGTGTACTTGTATATACAGTGTAAATTTTATTGTTGTTTTGTGTTGTAACAGCATGGGAGCTGCTGCTGCTGCTGCTGCTGCTGCTGGAAAGAACGCTATGACCAGACACAATGAGACAGCACATGTGGGACGGCTGTGAGGTTTCAGGACAATAATGTCTAAAAGAATAACGTAAAACAAGAGGGAACAAGTACTTCAGATTCTGTAAAAAAAAAAAAAAAAAAAAAAAAAGCTATTAAAACATATGTAGTGTGTATCTGTTCTAAAACACAAACACAAATCAGAGTCTGTATTAAATTGTAAAACAACATGGAGACAACAAAAGTGAGAAGTCGTTCTTGTTTGTGTTTTGCTGGTGCCTCTATGCTCCAAGTAACTCCAGTGCTTTAATTGACCTTATATAGCAAAGTAATGCCGGTGATTAGCGGCCATCGATCTCTATACACAACTCCCACGTACATTTGCTCCCTTACTTTCTTTTTCTCCAATCCATTTGTAATTTTCTTCCTTCCCAGATCTCACAGCTGATCGAACATGTAGCAGAAGCCTAATACCACCACTTTAACTTCCAGCTCTTTCCTTCTGTAAAAGTTATGGGGTTCCTTGCAATGGAAATGGGCAAAAAAAAACAAGCTGAGGAGAAAAAGACAAGGAACAAAGATCCAGAGAAGACTTGAAAGTGAGCGGGCCGGTCTGAATGCTGAGGTCTTGGTTCTTTTCAGATCAGAAGATGGGCCTGGCAGTGGCTCCCCTCTGGGCCGGGCCAAAGGAAAACTAGGCTTTTATGCTGATGCAGCCTGCCAGCACTTCCATCCCACAGCTACGGATGCTCAGTCCCACTCAAAACCAGCTTCCGCCAAAAAAAAAAAAAAACAGGCAGACTAAATCA
>CAAKHB010002041.1:80370-111056 GCA_901007665.1 Aeoliscus strigatus | reverse complement strand
ATGCAGTCCTACCTCTACCTTGAAGTCTTCTGTCCTTCCAACAGCACACCTCACCACTGTTCTACTACCTTCATACATGTCCTGCACCAAGCCAACATACTTCTCTGACACTCCTGACTTCCTCATACAAAACCACAATTCCTCTCTTGGCACCCTGTCATATGCCTTCTCTAAATCTACAAAAACACAATGCAGCTCCTTCCTACCTTCTCTGTACTTCTCCATCAGCATCCTCAGTGCAAATATTGCATCTGTGGTGCTCTTTCTAGGCATGAAACCATACTGCTGTTCACAAATCTCCACTTCCTGTCTCAACCTGGCTTCAACTACTCTTTCCCAAACCTTCATGGTATGGCTCATCAACTTTATCCCTCTGTAGTTACTACAACTCTGTACATCGCCCTTCTTATAAATTGGTACCAGAACACTCTTCCTCCACTCATCAGGCATCTTGTTACTGTCTAATATTTTGTTAAACAACCTAGTCAGAAAATGTACCGACACTTCCCCTAAGCACTTCCATACCTCCACTGGTATGTCATCTGGACCAACTGCCTTGCCACTCTTCATCCTTTTTAAAGCTCATTAACATTTAAAGCACTGGATACAAGATACAATGGAGTCTATCATCTGCATCTACAACAACATTTAAATCTCCACTGAGATGTGAGATACGCTTAAGAAGGTAACATTCGATACCCTCTTTAAAATAACTAAACAAACAAAACATTGTTATACCGTGGGGTCATTCATATATCTATCGCATTGAAATTGAATTCAATCTTTGAATTCATTTGAAGGATGAGCATAGACCAAGTGATTTATTGACGATACATGTTCCAAAAATGGTTGTAATAGTGATGTTTTTGAGCGCGTTACATCACATCATTGAAAATAAAATGACATATCAGCCATCAACTAAAATGTCAGAGGCAGAAAGAGGGATCAGTAAATTCACTATCCATTCCCGGCGGTTATGTGGCTTTTAAATTGTGGCATTTAAACGTACAGCAGTGGATGAAGAAAAACGGGGTATTGAGCTGAAAGGTGCTGCGGATAAAAGCTATTGATTAAATCCCTTATGATACTATTTTATTAATGTAGTTCACTGTAAGGTAGAGAATAATCAGTTAGCCAGGCTTTAGAAAGGAATTTGGCGCAATCAAAGGTTTAACAGCCTGGACTCTAAGGACTGAATAGGCTGTTCAGTTGTATTTTCTTAAAGATCAGTTGCACAATGCAAGTTGTTTACACTCTCTCATTTTATTGTCTTTTTCTGGAGAGGAAAGAGACAGACATGTTGTCATGAACTGATTAATAGGTATTTACTCAACTTCTACCCAATTTCCTGTTAAGAATTTCTTTATCTTGATTATTTTCCATTCTACAGGAACTGCAATGAGAGATCTCCGGATTCGTGACCTGTGGTCAAAGGTACGGGGAACAGGCGATTGCTATGCTGATCATATGACAGCTTGTGGCAAAAGCGTCACCTCTATTATCCATGACTGATGGCAAGAACTTCACTCAGCCTCTTCTTCATTTAGAATCTGGAAATGCAGACAGTGATGACGGGTGTGAATGTCCCACCGACGGCCTCCAAGATGAGATGCCGTCTTCTTATCTATTTTTTTCCCGCATGAAATTGTTAGAAAAATACTGGTGAGGGACATCACAATAAAATGTGTTTGTTGAAAAAAACTTCAACATAAACTCATGATTTCTAGTAGTTGTAGTAGTACAGTAGTATACTGGTAGTATAATTGTAAACTATTGGAATGTTCTTACTATATTGCTATATAATGCTCGTCATCCCATTGGTGTCTTTGCCAGTCTCAAAAATTTTGCTAATTTTGACATTATCTTGTTTGAAAAAATTCACCATATTACAAAAATAGTTTAAATATACGTAGATATAAGAATATTACACATTTAACGTAATGCCAGTATGTACATCATTACACTGCTTTAAATGTTTAATGTTTAAATGGTACAAATGGTAAAAGTGTCACATTTACTTTAATGCCTGTCACACTACATCAACATATGAATGTACATGTATTGTGTATAAATTGCCAATACTGGCTGACTGCTTTCTAACAATAAGCCGGAGGCTACAAGGTTACTTTAGATGACAGTCCTTCAGCTGACAGCCTTCTGTGCCACTGCCCGCCTGAGCTGTCTTTAAAATACGAAAACATTCAGCCTTATGGTAATTTAGTGGCATAGAAAATGCTTGACGTTGATTTGGTTTTAAATTATTTCAATGAATTGACTCCACCACTTAATAGACAACTCAATGTTTAATGCATATTCATTGGTATTTTCTGCTGCTTCTCTTTTCTGGTATTTTCTGCTACGCTACCTGGAAGGTTATTACTGCCCCAAGCCATACATCCACTTGTGTTTGTTTGCTTTAAACAATCAATTTAAACTAACACACTAACAAACATACTGTTACTGCCGCCACAGAGATTATGTTTTTCCTGGTATTTATCTATTTGTTGGTTTGTTTGTCTGTTAGCAATATGGGACCAGGACCAGATGATTAAATGTTGGTGGTGTTCTGGAACCATCTGGATCCACGAATCTGTTGAAGGTCTTACTCTAACGCCCTGATATTCAAATATGACCTGATACGTCTTTGCCACAGTGTTTAGATGCTAATGAATCCTTGAATGCAAATGTTTGCATTTCACACGGCCATAATTGTATAATTTCATCTCAAACTGAGCGATGTGTAGTCGCATGAGGTCTTATGCCCCTGATGCATTTCTAACCGTCAGCTACCACAGAGCGATGCAGTGAGTGAACACATCAGGAGATGCGGCAGTGATGGACACTTGCAGCCAAAGGTAGCACGTTCACCTCCTACGCCGTGTTCACGAGTTTGATTTCCCTTTGTGTCAACGCAGGCTGAGAGCTTTGACACTATATCCAACACAGTGCACACCGTCAGTAAAAGTCCTCAGACAGACATCAGTTCATCGGAGGTTGATCTGAGTTAATGGCGTACTGTGAGGCATCGCTTTATGTCAGGCACTTTTATAGAGGTGGGGCTGAGGTGAAGCCGGTGAAACAAATCAGCCTCCCAGAAATGACACCGAGTCTGCTTTGGACTGATCTGTGCACGTGTTTCTCCTCACATACATATTTTAACATAAAGGGAAAAAGATCAGCACCTTGAATTCTGTGACCATGGTCCTCAGCCAGAAAAGGGTGGATTGCTATTCCTATTCCTATTCCTATTCCAATTCCTATTCCTATTCCAATTCCAATGGGAAAGCGCCTCAGGTGAGTGAAGGTTTTCTTGGAGTGGAAAATAGATACATCTGTCTGGGTATTTACCCTGCCTGCCACTGGAAGAAGACAAACAGAGAACTCCAGGAAATTAAATTAAGTTTCTGATGCTTTAAAATCAGAATGTTCACCCTCTACGTGAAAGAAACTTTAATTTTGAGCCTGTCGTATGTTGCAGAATTATGTTTCAGTGACGAATCTTGACTCCCTCTGAACCACTGTTTTGTATCAATGTTCTGTTGTAATGGATTCTTGTTCTAGGTTGCAAAGACAAACCATTATGCTTATTGCTTAATTAAATCCCAAGGACAAAACTGTGGTCAGCTGTTCTTTGGAGGATTCAGCTCAATTAACCCGGAACCTCAGTGTACTCACTGCAGCGATGTTGTGGAGTGAGAAGTGTGGTTAGCCAGGGACCTAAGAATTAGACACGTAGCCTGCACACATCATTTTTTCAATTACCTAGAAGACGACATTCACATGGAAACAACTGCTCTAGTCTGAGATCGGAGCCTAATAGCAAATGGTAATGTGAAATGTCTGCGACAACAAGCCTGATGATGAAAATACATACTCAAGTGGCATCATTTGTGCATGGCGTGCTGTGTAGAAAGAGAAAAAAAAACTCTCACTCTGTGAGACTAAAGGCTTTAAAAAGACAACAGCTGAGAAGTCGTTTCTCATCTTCACCCTAATAACTCACACTTCACAGTCCCAGGAGCGCTGGTAAACTTCTATAAGTCCATTCAGATCATCCACTTGAGCTCTTTATTGCAAAGGCACTTGGATTCTCTTCACAGCAGCGAGGAAAACGAAATATATGCAGCAGCCGCCACATAGACACATGAGGGAGTGTATGCTCGCACACAAGCACTGCAAGAACACATCAGCTGGGATAAAACGGGTTAGAGCTGGAAGTTGTGGAATATTCCCTCATTCCCTCCCCATCTACCGTACGACTCACACGTGTTTCCTCCATGGAACCTTTGATGTTTTCTTCTCTGATACATTATGATTTGCAAACTATATGTCTAGTTTCTCACCAATTTGTAGACAAATAGTAATAGTTTGTCTCTGTCGCATCTGCTATAAATGTATTTTAGCATCTGACATTACACTTTGCATTTCATATCATACATCAATGATATGGCCCCACTTTGATTCACTTGGGAATGTAAAATAAATATTCACGATTTCTTTATGAAAAATAATAATTTTCCATAAAGAAATGAATATTTATTGTACATTCAAAGTGTACCTGAATGGGGCCATACCAATAATGAGTGATTACTATGTGACATTTTATGAACATTGCACACATTGGGCAGTTCCCAGGGGGCTGATCATTTTGACCATATAGGTCGTCTTCACACCATCTTTGTGCAGGCGTGTGTAGCCTCTTGGTGTGGTTTTGTCCGGCTGGTGTGAACACAGGAATCAAATTCAGGTGTGGACAAAAAGCTGCTCTCTATTGTAAATCGCAGCAGAAAGTAAATTTGCATTCATGATGTTTGGTGTGCTACTGTGATCACAGGCACAGACACAGGTTTAAAAAATACTGAGTTGAAAATGGCGTGACTCGGTTGAAAGCAGGCTTTGTGTGCATTGTTTGGATACATGCATGTCTTCACATTACTACCTTTGCACTTGTCCCATTCATTTTACTTTAGAAGCAATGAGTATGTGTTTACACACGCACACAAAGCCAGCATCAGTAATACAAAGTCGCACATAGATCTGTGGTGCGACAGAAGAATCTCTTTTTGATCCCACAATAATGATCTGCGGTTCCAAACAGTGTTGAATGAACTCATAATGCTCGGGTGGTTTCTGCTTGTGTGCCACAAGTGCCACAACTTGGCATGGAGTCAGAGAGCAGTGTGATGTAAGCGGATATATACAAAGATACCAGTGATAACAGTTCATTTAGTGGAGCAGATTAATTACAGTACAGCGGCCTGTGTCAGTCCCCGGAGAGAGCATTTATTGTCTATGGTTATGTTTTTCTTTCTGTAAAAAAACAGCCCAGTGGAGAGGAACATTTAACCACTGCTTCAGGCAAGGACTTCTTCACATTCCAGACAAACAGGAGTGGTCGTAGGATGTCCCCTGTAGAGGCATATGTTCACTGACTCAGAGGACTGGGACATATCTGGCATCGACAGGACATGAACAGGACTGGACATGACTGCTCAGCTCATCTGTGCCACCTGAGCAGGGCTCGGTTATGTGACTGTCAAATGGCTTCAAGCTTTGATGAAGTCACCTTGAAGCCTGTACCGCTGCGTACAAGGATATTTATTCGGCAGCTGTCATTTCATTGTACGCAGTAAGTAGCTCATGATAAAGCCGGCAGTCATGCAAAGCTGCTCAGCCTGACTCATGAGATCTCTTTGCCCTTCCAAAGCAAAGGGTGTCATCTTAAAGCTTCGTCAAGCCCCTTGCAGTGATCATCGATAGCTGCTTCTGGTGTTTTAGATTGGACATTAACATCATATGACACTGCCCTTTGGTGTCATTATGCAATTATATACTGTAGTTGTGTATCTCACTCAAGCAGTTGTCACTTAGTAGTTGCTGAAGATACTTCCTTCTTCCACAGTTGCCTTTCTGGAACATTCAAAAAGCTTCAATGCGGCACGTGGGACTGTAAAAAAAAAGGTTTCTCCTTTAGCTATAACAATCAGGCCCATGAGACCAAAAGCGGAAAGGATTTCCTTCAAAAGGGGAGTCAACATGGCAGCGGCAGCAAAACGTAGGAGTCCCATCACAGTCTAGTCATTATGTGGTTTGTCAACATATAAAATCCTGAGAAAGCACACGAGAAAATCAATAATAATGGCAAGTAATGCCTGATGAAATAGTCTTCTTGAAACTGCGTCAACAGCGTCCTGCACATCCCGAGCCCTGAATTCCAGGCGGGTCTACACCTTTTTACGAATCACTACAAAATCTGTGGTTGAGTTGAGTTTGCTTTGATTCTGCTTTGAGGACTTTGGATTTGAGATGAGTGGGATTCCAGATATCAAAGATTCAACCCTTTCAGTTTTTGTTGCCACCTCATATATTGTACACAGAGAAAGAAAATCTACTGTTTCTCTGAGAATCTGAAATTCTATCCCAGAGGGACGATTACTCTCTACACTACTTAACGAGAATTCATTAACTTTTTGCCGTGCTATTAATATCCACGGAGATTATAATATTGTGCTTCTTGTTTGCCAGGTCAACATCCAGATGCTCTCCAGAAACTGTGTGGTACAGATCTGTGAGAGCGTGATGTGAACGCACAGGAAGGTGAAATGAGATCGGGGGCTGCTTGCTGAGGCTTGGGAAGGATCTCGGAGAGAGGACATGACGCTGGTGAAAAGGTCGCGTTCACATTTGACACAATAGTACACCCACTTATGAGACACGTCTCAGCTCCTCTCTTCATACTGGACAGGTTTTTAATGTTTGGGGTCCTTTAGGGTGTTAAAGAGTAAACATGCCCAAAGGAGGTTACCTTTAATTAGCCTTTGGTGACATTTTCATGATGGTGTGATGTGGTTTGGTGTGCAGGAATATCTGGACGTGGGAGGTCTAGGGGTATTTAGTTAATGTCACTAAATTCAAAGCATTTTTTTCTATAATTACAGGCTTTATCTCTGGTTAATGAGCTACCGTGGTGTGAATTGGGTTTATCTTTTGTATAAATGGTCATTATGTAGAGAAGGGCCACTCAACATTTAGTAACATTTTCTTTTTCATTGTCATTTTACTAATTCTAACATTTTTGAAATGACATTGTGCTAAAGGTGAAAGACAAGTCTCTGTTCAACATCCGCTTCGGTTTACGATACCTGTTGTTTTCCACCATTGGCGCAGTCAAATACAATATTTGCCATTAACCAACAACTGTGGTTTGTTCTCCATCTTCAACTATTTTGTGAAAAATGTTCTAGACAAGCAACATTTTTTTTTCTAACCAAGGTTAAAATATGTTCAGAATCAAGTGAATTGTTATCTATTCTATTTCTAACATGTTTCATGTAAAGTGATTTTACACTGCCATCTTTACCAACCATTCTCAGAAACACATTTTAACAAGGAGAAACCAAATTTGGATTCCTGAGTCAGTTGTTGTAGCTCCTTATCTAATTCACTGGATAGTATTGTAACATCAGATATGACAATCAAATCCAAAAAATAGCTGCACTGTATAATTCATCTCATCACATGTATGGAATGAAGATGTCTTCTCTTTTCTTAACCTTTTCTCACTTAACTTGCTCTTCACAAGAACCACAGGTGGATTTGATGGAGCTTGAAGATCCTGTGCAATAACACCCCGGGATTTGCAACCTGTTAGATGTTTCTCATTTTTTGATAAAGTAAACATTTCTATATATATGACTACATGAATTATTGCTCTTTGTTTTTCACCTGGTCATGTCAGTGTGAACCCAGTCACCATTGATATCTATTCTCTCTATTCTCATTGGACACTACGGGACAACACAAAGTCCAATGTCGTGTTACTGACATACAAACTAAATGTTTACATCACCTCTTAGCTGCTGCCAACTCAGTCACCTGTCTGTCTCCTTCTGTCTGGAAGTCATAAAGACAACGTCCACCACTCTTTTTGTTTTGTTATCATGGGATCATAGGATGTATTGAAAAATCAACCAACTACTTACTGCTGAAATCACTTTCATTTTCAGCGTTTCAATGGCTCAATCTGTCATTTTGTTTGCAATGGTGAATAATGCTCCTTGGTCTCTGTTTAAGAGACCCTCCAGCCCCTGAAAAGCCTTCTTCCCTACCTAGATATTCAAGAGCCCTTTTAAGGCCTGGGTTGCTTTGTGAATACCTTTTTTATCTTTGCTTGAGGAAATCGCTTTTTTATCTGTGCAGAGAAATTCCAGGAAACATCATTCCAAGAATTTCTCACTAGACACATAGAGGAGCGAGATACTGAACTTTTATATGGAACTTTGTCTTTATGGAATAGTTTATCGAATCAAATCAGCACTATCAAAAGACTCCATTACATCCTAATTATACGCCTCGCTGCGGTTTAACATTTGTCTCACAGGGCCCCAATGAGATGTTTATAAATGGCTGGAGCTATTAACACGTTTTCCAGCCAGGTCTGTAAATGGTCACCCGCCAGCAGGAAAGACAAACAAGTCTCACAAACTCACAAGTCCAAAACCATCAAGGCCATTAGTTGTCAAGAGGTTACAGGAAGCATAAGGACGTTAGAAGGACATTAGAAGATATACAAATGGTACCACATGGACGTTTGTCACATATATGTGCACTTAATATATATAGACCTTACAGTAATTTACTGGTCTTTTAGGAGCACTTTTTGCACTATTTTGCATGAAAAGTGCTGTTAAAATCCAGTTGGCTTGACTGAATTCAAAAACCCGTCCTTCACTTGACCTGCTGATGTCCATTCGACCCGTGACGGGTGCGTGTCAGGTGTGAAATGTGAGTGACATGGAGCCTGATGCGGTCGGGGCGCTGTGTCTCCTGCCTGTCATCGGGATGCTGCCGCAGCTCGGGGATTGATGGAGCTGCTCCGCGGCTCTGATTGGTCAGACGTGCGCGTCCCAGCGGGAGCGCTGGGTTCTCTCCTCCTGTCCTCGGAGCTCCGACTCACAGACCAACACACCGCTGGGCTCAGTGCGCCCACCTCCTCTCTGGAACCTGGGGATCGAACACACCGGAGTGTTTGTTGCCATGGATGCGGCCGTCTATCAGATCATCCTCGGAGAGCTCGGGGACCTGAACTGTAGTTTGATAGACGCTCTGCAAGAGACTTTTTGGGAGAATGCCTCACTGTCACTGCTGAGCACTGATGGTAAGATGGATGGCTTCCGTTTTTTTCTTGTTCTAAATCGAACGCTGTTTGGGAAAAGTGGAAATGATTCGCCTCTTCTCCCTCCTCCAAAGGTTTTTATTGCAATGCCACAACGGATGAAATTGGCACCTGCTGGCCACGGAGCAGCACCGGGCGGGTTGTAGAGAGACCCTGCCCTGCCTACATCAATGGGGTGAAGTACAACACTACAAGTAAGACCATTCTCTGCCACAGGAAAACTTCAGCACGTATTTGATTTTGGGGGAAAAAAAAAAAAACAACCAAACAAAAAAAAAATGAGTTTAAGTTGTCAGCTGTACTTAGATGTGCAGATTCCAGATGTGCATGTGCAGTGATTTCTGACCAAACAGAGACTGCGACCATTGTGACAAGAGTTCTAACAAGTGACTGGCCACTCATTTCCAAAATGGATGATATTCACACTGTCTGTTGAGCCATCTGTTCCCACGCAAACCAGCAAAGACAGTGAATCTCAATTATCATTACACCAGCTGTCACTGGAGGAGCTGCATCCCACTCAAGTCCTGAGAGGGCAGGAAATAGAAATAAAAAAGAAAACGTTAATTAACAAGGCACTTCAATTGCACTGACAATTGTCAGTCCTGAAAACAATGAGACACTGACAAAACTGGAACTTCATCTTGATGTATTGAAGAGTTTCATGCCTCAGTGACAGACAATCAACAATAAATTGTGACGTACAGGTCGTTTTCTACACAACATCCGTTTCTGCGATGATCAAACACATTTGCAAAAAGGAGTATCACAGCTCTCGGATGCTTGACACCATTTGTTTGCGTTATCACAAGACAGATGACTCATAAATGCATACATTTTATAAATTACTCAGTCTATTGTACTGAGCATTGGAGTGTCACACGCTGAGGCTCAGGTGCAGTGTCATTACCCACTAACCACTGTGCTACCCGCCCAGTCACAGACGGCTGCATCAACTCACCCCTTTGAGCATCTATGCTGATGCTCTGTGGAAGGTGGGCTTACCTGGCCGTGTGCGTGAAAAGTCCCTGATTCATATGTTTTGACAGGCTGAGTTTTAGATGTTGTGACAGTCTTGTTACCAGCTGCCCCTGAGATGACCCCTGGGGACCGAGTTGGCTACTCATGTATTGATGCAGTAAGTGATTAACGCAGGGGAGAATGGTGATGGCTGATGGGGGCGGTTTACTCTAACATGACTGAGGGGAGGTGACACGGTGGAGCAGTGGTTAGCACTGTGCCGTTTGCATGCTCTCCCCGCGTCTGCGAGGGTTCTTTCTGAGTTCTCCGGCTTCCCCCCTCCTCCAAAAGCATGCTGAGGTTAACTGGTCACTCCAGACTGCCTGTAGGTGTGGATGATTGTCTTGTCTTTCATGTGGCCCTGTGATGTACCCTGCTGTTTGCCTGTTGACAGCACAACCATGACCCGCAACTGGAGCAAGCGGGAGCAGATGAGTGAATGAATGAATGACTGAGGGGAATGTGGGGAGTGTCTTTCTTTAAGAGCACTTTCCTTCTTTGTTTTCATGATTTTATGTTCCCATGTTTTGTATTCAGGATGATTTCATTATGTGGATGCCTTTGATGGTTGAATGTAGATGAGTGGCAGACCACACAAATTTTCCTTGGGGATTATTAGAAGAATCTATCTATCTATCTAGACATAGAGCAGCAGACTGGATTTGTTCTTGCTTTGTTATTTTGATTTGATAATCTGTGTAAACATCATCCTGTTTGTCCATTAGAGTTCTCAGTATTATTGATTTTTCCATGTACTTATTCAACCATGAAGAAGTTATTGGATGTAATAGAACATTAAGAAACGACACATGTGGTGAGACTGGAATAATAACAAACAGGCTGTTTTCCACTGACGCCCAAGTCGCAGCGTATAATTGATGAGGAGATGATGGAACTTTGCCAGACAAGATGTACCTGATCATTTATCATTTACTGAGACAAACTTTTAATTGGCTGGTGATGAATCACTCATTTAATGCAATTATTAGCTTGTGGAAAATCCTACTCCACAGAAGAATTTTTGTGTGAACACTGATGCGACTGCAACATCTCGCGTCTATGTTGAATGCTTAGTATGAGCATGTGCTTTTTTTTTGTGTTGCACCCCTAGCAAGGACTGAGGAATTATTTATTTAGCATTTGACATGTTGTGAAAGAGAATATAATGAGGTCACATGTTTCGTGAAACGTGCGATCACAGCTGCAGGCTGTTCAGTCATCTTTAGGCTGAGATGCTTCAACTGAGGGGACGTGATGTCAACTTCTCAGGTGGATTCATAGGATGTACCTCGTTAGTATTGTACCTCTGTTATGTCACAGGCTCTTTGCATTTACTTCATAGGAAAGCTGAAATTTCTGCAGGTGAATTGTACCTGGCAGATGCTGTGATTTCCTGCACATGCACCCGTGTTGAGTGGTTGTCGTTCCGTCGTTGTACCACTTTGTACGTAGAACAGCGTCCGTCGGGCCCCGAGATCCTGCAGACTTCCACCACAAAGACACTATACAGGGGGCCATGATTGCTGGTCTAATGCAGCGGTTCCCAATCACAGTCCTGGGGGGCATGTTTTAGATATCTTCCTGCGAAAACACACCTGATTCAAATGGACGACTTGTCCTTCGGCTCGGGCTCGGACATCTCCCAGCTCTGCACCAGCCTGATAACAAAGCATTCCTTCGAATCAGGTGAGCTGGAGGAAGGAGACAAAGAAAGCACATGGCAGGGGTTCCCCAGGCACGAGCCGCAGAGGCGCTGGCCTACTGCACATAAGACAAATAGTTTCACATTTTCACTCTAATTTGCATTACACAGTGCGCTTTGGGAAGACAGAGCACACAATTAGTGTGATATTGAGTGATTTCCTCAAAGACACATTACAAGGACAGACGGTTGGTGATGTACTCTGTATCTCTGCAGTTATAGAGGAGAAGAGACGTTTACAACTCATAATTACATAAATGTTCTCACTGAGGTGATTATCTCCAGTCTGCTGAGACACATTAGCAGCATCGGCAGCCACGGATACATATAAAATCACTGATAATAGAAGCAAGCAGCGACATCTGAGGAGCAGGTGTTAGCCACCAGTGATCCTGAAACTTCTTCTCTGACAAACCCAGTACTGAGGATTTAATACCTGCATGATGGAAACTGGGGGTGTCACATTTGATGGACCATCTGCAGCGGTTGTCCCTGTTGTTCAACACTGGAGGATAGAAATCTTCTGTCACATCAGCAGAAACGGTGAAAATCACACGCAGTCTGAACAGGCCCGCTCAGGTAAGGACTGTGAATTCCCTTCCACTTCTTCCAGCATATATATAAATATTAATGTCTGTGCAGAGTGGCTTAAGAGGTTTATGCATTTTTTAAATCTTCCTGTGTCCCTTTATTGTACATTTATAGTTCTCTGGTTGACATGAAATGCACATCACTACTATTTGGCTTTTTTTTTTTTTTTTAAAAGATCAGATCAGTCGTTGTCTTCACTGGTTCATCACAGAGATTTACTCTCTGTCAAGCCTTAGGGAAGGCACCAGGTTCATCGTGGTATCAATGATTATGACCAGGCTGTCATATGCCGCGGTGGATCGTATTCTTCTACGTGAAGTGAAATCCACTGATTCATCCTTGAGGAAACCTTTGCTGTCAACCAACAAGACTCCATGTTTAGAAACGCTGGTTCAACAACAGAACTGCATTGATTCTCTTATCTGTTTTAATAAAGTCTGAGTCATATCAGTGGCGCCGTGTTTATCAAGATCAGTGTAGTATAGAGCATGTTGTGAAAACAGCTTGCACTATATTTAATCACAGATGAGTCAGTAGGATACACAATACCTCATCTCTCTGTGGCAAAGACATTGAAAAGTGAATGTGTACATGGCTTTCTCAAACGTGAACTTGGTGACATTGTTTTCTTGACATAGACATAATTTGTCAAATCCTGCAGTTCTGTCTGTGTTCTGTACACACAGTGTATGTGTTTGTTCTTCTTTTAGACGCGTATGTTGCTTTTGCCCTATATACTGTAGTTTCTATTTCTTTCCCTCTGTAATTTCTTAATGTGTGACTGCAATTTATCATGAAACTGCCTGAACAACAAAGCTAAATCAGTATAAGAGGTAACTTGGTGAATGTTCATGTGGAATCTGAGCACAAAAACAAGGAACGTCACGAAATGCTTTTTTTTCATGTCTTTGGTGACATTTTCTTAAGAAATAAATCCTTTCATTGGTCAAAAGTTTGCATAATAGTAAATGCTGAATGACTCACAATCATATTTCTCCTTTACCAGTGAAGCTGGATGACAGTCTAAATTAAGCTTCGCGTCTTCTCAACAGTCAGATCCCAGTAGGGGACTGATATTAAACCCTTCGTTCTGCTTTTAAAAGCATGGGGAGAAACATACGACTCGACCACGGGCAGAACTAGTGGTTGGGAAATTTGTAAAAGATCTGAGGGACGTTACCTTCCTGTGTGACGTTTTTGCTGTTCTTCCTGCCTAAATCCTGTGATAGCACCAAAGTCTTCACTAAAGTACCTGCGGTGGGTGTCCCTCCCTGGAACCTTAGATCTATTTTCCCACATCAAGTCTGGCTGAAAGGTTAGTCTGTGAGAAAATTCAGGTCAGTGTGAGTTGCAAAAAATTTCACTTGCCATTGCACAATCCTGAGTTCCCCCAGGATTCAGTGTGCAGCGGTGTCCCATGGCTGAACTGGCTCAGCGTCCACACTTCCCAGTAGAAGAGCCTGATGGCCATTTATTTATCCAGATAACACTTAATGGACAATTTATTCTTCATGTTTTTCAAATGTGTATTTTCTACAACAGCCAGCGAATTGTCATTATTTATGGAAAAAAGGAAAAGGAAAAAAAATGTACGAATTTGAAGTAATATTTCTTCATTTTTAATAATTTTTTTTAAAATGCATTTTATCGGTTATAAATGAATGTTTTATTTTAGATGCTTTTATTAAATTGCAATAACGCTGCAACTGAGAGGAGTATTTTTTGTCGTAACTTATGAGATGTGACAGCATGTGCATGCTTTTTACTTGAGTAGGGTGGTAAAATACGTTCTCATTATCCAGACACGCTATACTCCATGTTTGGCTTACTGGCTTCCCTCGGGCCCACAGACTTACAACTTTCACTCATTTGATCTCACCAAGTGATTTTAGTGCAGCGATATGGGAGTGGGCTATGTGCGTGTGGGAGTGTGACAGGAAACAAGTAAACAAGTGTTGGAATCTACACCCTGCAGTTGGACTGACTGTATAATGTGTCGCGAGAGCATGAGGGGAATTGGGGCAGTTTAAGAATCAGAGCTGAAGGTGTCAGTTTGGACATTTGAAACTTGTCATCAGGCTCTGTTGGCCTATTTGCTGAACTGGGCAGAACTCCAGACCCATTTTTGATCCTGTGTTCCTCTCTAAACAAGAGCAGAAGTATCCAGTCCTTTCTTTGCTTTCATTTACAGTTTGATACTTGTAAGACAGACACAATAAAGATGCTTGTCAAACTTATCACAAGGATGATATAAGTTGGTACTGTCTCACCTAAAAAAAAGAGAAAAAAACACCTAAATTAACACCTAAATGTCACCACTCCTGCCAAACGTGTTGCACTGTGATGTAATCATACACTGCCATTTTTTATTTTCCATATCTATGTGTATATATATAAATGACAATAGAATATGTTTGAATATAACGTTTTACATTTAAAGTTACATATAGTAATGTATCAGACTTTCATCTGGAGGAACAGTACATGATGTCTGGGACACAACCTTCATGTTTGAGCTTGAAAAAAGATGGTAGCAAACCTCATTTGAAAAATTAGTACTAGTGATGATTGTTTGAACTGCTCTACACTTCATTTATATCAGCCTGCTTGCGTGAGCTCAGCAATTCCAGCTGACTGACAGAGAGAAAAAAAAAAAGAACCTCGTCTTTGCTTCAGCCAGCAAAAGTTGGTTTCCTTGCAACAAAATGGATTCTTATTGAAACAAGACTACCTATTTATTCCAGCACCATTAAAGGTACAATCAGTAGGTCACCTGTTCCCCACCGCAAATCCCAAATGCTAAACGCTAACCTCCATAGCTTCAGGGTGAGATTCACCTCTAGTCACTCATCTTGGGACGGAGAGGGGAAAATCACTGTGGTTAAAATAAATTGTCTTTGACTGGAGAGAAGAGAGAGGGGTAAGAAAGGCATCACAGGACATGATGGACCAACTTGTTCGGACACTTTAGCCCTTTTACCAGAAAATCAACTTAGATTCGCAGATGTCAGATGTCATTTTCACAGATGAAAAAGGTGTTTGGTTCTGGTGTTACATGTTAGCTTGTCACTAGAACAACATCCAGTCTGGGTCTGGTAGTATCAGCAACAGGAGAGTTGTAAAGACCATGTGTCAGTCTGCGTTCTGTAGCTGTAAAGGGTCAAAGGTCGGTAGCAAGTGGCTCAAGCAAGCAAGATTTTCGACAAACCCCGTGTATAGAACAGCATAGAACACGAGAAGCTTGAGAAATACCAACGGCTGAAAGAGGTGATAGAGAGGTTGTGGGGTGTGAAGGCAACAGTGGTACCAGTGGTGATTGGGAGAACAACAGGAGTGCTAAGAGTGCTAGGAACAGCCAAGATCCTGCGCAGAACCCTCAGGTTCCCAGAACCGAGGAAGATTTTTTTTTTTAATTAATTAATAATTTGTATTTTTATAATTTTAAAAAAAATATGTATTAAAAATATATGATTTAGCTTCAATTACACTTCAATTACAGAGGCCTCTACCTGTGGTACCTCTACCTACCTCTACCTGTGGGTAGAGGCTTCTGGCAGAGGACCCAAGTCTGAAGGAGACAGACCGCCGGCGGGCGAGAGGTTTTTTAGATATATAAGATATAAATTGATAGATATATAAGATTTTATATATATATATATTTTACTTTGAGATGATTCAGCTGCTGTGTTGTGTTCAATTATACTTGGGTCAGTTGAGGCCTGTGGAGCAGCTGCAGTGACACTGACAGGTTAGTGTTGACTGGTTGGAGTAACTGGAGTCTAACACATTATGATCTGAACCGTCGGTCATCTGGGTCAACAATACTGGGGGGTTTGACTTCACTGTGTGATAGAGGGGGCTGTGCAGACAGGCAGAACGCTCATCTCGCTTTCAGATACGGCATTATTAAGTGTGAATCTTTCTTTTGCTGTGTGTTTTGAGAGAACAACACACAGGCGACATCTTATCCCAGGGACAGGGTCAATACCAGAAACATGATGAAAATAAAATGTAGCTGTTAACTCTTTGAGAAGGAAGACAAAGTGGACAACGGCCTTTGAATAGCAAATAATAATATTAATTTATTTCACCAGCTCTTTATTCAGAGTCTTTCCAAGCTATAAATGGATGATGATTTACTTTTATATATGGGTTTTATTTACCTCAGCTCAGACACTGTCCCCTGTCAGAACATTTAGAAGAAAGTTTATACTCTCCTAGGATTTTGTGAATTATTTACAGTACCAAAATTGGATGGAGATGGCAGGGTTAATTGTTGTGAGATGATTTGGCAGAAAATTGTATTTTGAAACAATTCTTGTGTCACTTTTAAATATTCAATGTACGATTGGGTCATTTTAAAACAAACATATACTGCATATAAAACATGAATGCATTAATCATACATAATTCAGGGGACATGAGCAAATACTAAAGTAACACAATAATAATAAAACTGAACATGAATGAGTTAATTTCACATGATGCTGATGATCCTGTCTTTTCTTTTCCTGGGTGTAATGAAGCAGCTTCGCTCCACTTGCTGATGTCTAAATGTAAAAGTCTCATTCCCATGCTGTTCAACGTGGCCTAGTTCACTCTGTCCTCTGTTCACAAACTTCAGTTTCATATGGCTGGAAGGGAAGTTGTCGCTGCTCAGGTGTATGAATCACGATGTGTATGATGTGTATGAAACACGATTATGCTTGGATGTGTGTGTGCTTCAGGATGTGAAAGCCTTTCATATTAAATACAACTGGCAGTCTTCAAGCAAATTTAGACTGAAACAACATTAGAACTTTGTGTGACCCCAGCTTAGTGCTTTGAGGAATTACTGTCCTGATTTGTAGTTTTAAAAAAGAGTTGTGGTTTGCCTATCTATATCAGAGTTTTGTTGATATCATCTATTCTTATCCAGACATTTAACTGTTCTAAGGAGCAGACACTGCAGAAAGTAAACACACTTTCACCACAATTCTTCTCTTCTATAGAATATTATTTGATAGGTGGTGCTTCTCCTGCAACAGTAAGAAAATTAAGTAATTAATTATGAATCCCTTTTCTAGGGAGTTCGATTCTCTGTTTTTCACTCATTGGACATGCAAAGACACCCCCAACGAGCAGCAAATCGCCCCACCAGAGGGTGGCACACCGGGGAGCAATCCTGCTTCTTAGGGGGTTCAGTGTCTTGCTCAAGGACACTTCAGCTTTTACAGAGGCAGGATTCAGACAACACACTTCACCACTGAGCCACATGCTCCAACAAAGTTATTCATGTGAAATCATTCCAGTTGCAGAACGGCAGTGATGCTGTTTTTGAAGTGCGTGGGTCGATCGTGCGGTTCTGCAACAACACCACAAACCATCTTAGACTTGCTCACAAGACTGAATGTGATTAGTTTAGAGAGCAGCAGTGTGAGGGGGAGGAGAGGCACTGATAGGGCAAGACACACTTCAGGGTTTATCCTGCTTCAGAGCGTGCAGCTATTGGCGCTCACTTCAGTGTGTTCTGTTTAAATATATGCTGGCAACAACAGTGGATACGGTTATGAAGTCTGAAACAAATGCCACAGTAAAGATCAGGACAATAATGATTCAAGATATAAATAACTCATTTGAAAAGCATTCAATTCGGAGAAGACATTTAAAGCACACGTCATAGACAGACCAAATCTTCCTCTGCTGTTATTGTATTTTTCAGTTGTTTACACAGATGTTGGCAAACAATGTGGTCAACATAGTTCCACTTCCTGCTTACATTGTCTTGCTCAGTAGCCCCGCCCCTTTCTCTACCTGGTTTATAAAGCGACAACTGAGTTTGTAACCTCTCCTCTGTTGTCCGGTGTAGTTTGGAGAACTTGCAATCATTCATTCATTCATTCATTCATCATCTCCCACTTACTCCGGTTACGGGTCGCAGTTGAGCCGATCCCAGCCATCAACGGTGTTTTAAACGGTGAGTCGCCACCGCATCACAGGGCCACACGAAAGACAGACTAGCCCTCACACTCACACCTACAGGCAATTTTAGAGTGACCAATTAACCTCAGCATGCTTTTGGAGGTGGGACGAAGCCGGAGTACCCGGAGAGAAGGCACACAGACATGGGGAGAACATGAAAACTCCAGACAGAAAGATCCCAGGTTAGGAATCGAATCTGGTGCTAACAACTACACCACCCTTGCAGTCATGAATTTCCTGATGTGAATGTGCAAATTAGGCACCTGCTCGTGAGGTGAGAACTCTCCCACTGACAGCTGGAGCAAGCAAAAGATGACGAACAGACTAAAGCGCAAATTATATTTCCCATAACATGGTGGTGTCACAAAGTGTGTAAATCAAGATAGTGCAAGTTCTCAGCATCAGAGACAATCTGCCGTCATATGACTGCAACTAGACCCACTGATGTGAAACAGGCAGTTGGTGTTTTGTACTTCTTTCCTTCATTTCAAGCATCTTATTGACACCAGTTTGTCTGCCCATTGTGTCTGAAAAGCAGAACACCATTAATCTTAATTACACTTGTGTGTTTACAAAACAGGAAACTGTCAGTCAGTTTCTCCTAGTTATATTGTTTTTGAGTTTTAAACCAACATCCTTGTTTATTTCTTGATAAGGCCAGCAAGGACGTGTGATGATTGCTGGGTTACTCTCATAACGTCAGTTCCTTCTTGAAGCAGCATTCTTCCACCGTCATCCGACTTCAATGTGTGACAATAAGACACTTTAAGAGAATAATGTGAAGAGTGAAGCTTTATCGTGCGTGATATGCAGATGGTTAGTCAGAAATGTATTCTCCCTGCAGTGCCTTGAATTAGTCCTGCATCAGAGGAATAGCTCTGACTCTGTTTCTGCACCATCACTGCGTGTTTCACAAACACAGTGTGATATTTGCCTGGAGAGAGTGAGAACTCTACTGGAAAGCCTCTCGTGTTGCTGCTGTAAAATTAGCCCAAGCAATTTAAAGGTGTAGTTTTCAATTCATGTTTGCCTCAGTGTGGTTCAAGAAAAAGTCCACACTCTCTGACATACAAACAAGTGCTCTCTGTCCCATTGCTTCGTTTGAGTGACGTGAGGTGAAAGCAGCATCCAGTCAACGGCAACAAGTACTTATCTGTTACTGTTGAGTCACCCAATTGGAAAAAAATTGACAAAATAGGGTTTTTCCAAATGCTGCCACTGTTTTCACATAAAATATTTGTTTCATTTTTAATTTTTAAATCCTTCAACACATCAAACAGCATTATAATTCATTCAAATAAAAAATCAGGACAAAGAAAATGACCCTGAAACGATATTAAACATATACTGGCAGACATTGTTCATATTCCATAAGTGACTCATTTAATTCCACATTTCTCTGCAGAAATGTAACTGTTTCCTACTTGTTTCCTTCTTAGTTGCGTATGTGCACATGTCCCATTGTAAACGCCACGTGGTCAAAGCACAGTACGGAATTTCAATTTTCATGAATTGGAGTCTTCATTCCCCTCATCCAACTGTGTTCGTGCTTTGTGCTGTGTTTTTCTTTCTTTTTGTGAATTTCTATTGAAGATGAATAAAATATCTTTCTTCTTCATTATGCCCCATAGAGCTTCTCCTTCCAAAATGCGATGCGCGTCGCAAAATGTCAAAAGAAAACACACGACAAGTTTTTTTAAAAGACCTTTTGCTTCTCTTTTACACACTGCCGTGAGCTGTTTCCTTCTCTTCAGTTACAAATGCTGCATTATGTAACATTAGTTTGAATTCAGCGTGTTTTTCAGCTGCTGCCACCGCTTCAGGAGATGCTAGGGGATTTTTTCGGAGGTGGCTGGTCTCCCCACTTCCTCCCTCATTGTTTTGTTAATGACAAGATTGTTTGAGTCAAGATGAGTGGATGAACGTTGCAATCTGTGTGTGTGTGTGTGTGCGTGAGTTTTCCTTGGTGCTCTAAAAGTATGACATAACTTTCAAGACAGACGAGGTGTATTCATTGCTGTACTAATTATTTTAACTTGTTTTGATCATTTCTGAATAAACAGTATAACCTGCAAAAAATGTAAAAAGTGAAACTTTTTTTTAATGGATTGCTAATTAAATCTTTTATATTCTGAAAAAAGCTGCCTGATAGGAGACAGGATGCAAGAATTGGAAAGGAAAAATAATTAAATGATGAATATCTTTGCAGCTGACTCATTACAGCGATTACATTAAGTGTCAGGTTGTAATAGCGTAACAGAAAATTACCTCTCCACTCTCTTGTAGCAACTCCGTTCCCAGCTCATCATACGTTTTCCCGTCTCACAGAGATAAATGAAGCGCTTAGTGTATTTTGCAATGAGAAATTGTAAAATGAAAAATTCAGCTTAAAGTTGATTATGGAAAGCAGTTTTAAAGTGATATGCAAATAAAATGTTTGAGTAAGAGGCTTTACATTTCCCCACCATGAATAAGAAATAGCTTTGCTAAATTGGTATTCTGTGTCAGGCGGATTGTCGTCCAAAACTTCAAACTGAGCTCTAAGGAGATTACAGAGATGTTTTAACTAACCCACTTGGCAAACACTTCACTGTAACCTTGTCACAACAAATAACTGGCTTACTGGGGCACTGACTCAGCTGAGCACGGTGTCGTCTGTTAAATACAGATTTCAATGAATGCCACATGCGTCCTCAAGTCTCGGCAGGATTTGTAAAAGTATTTAAAATCATTATCAGGGTTTGCAGTAATGCGAAAAACATCTAAACTCTTATTTGTCCTTGCAGGAAGTGCTTACAGAGAGTGCATGGAAAACGGCACATGGGCACTGAAGAGCAATTACTCAGATTGCGAACCCATTTTGGAAGAGGTTGGTGTTGATTCTGTTCTCAGTATGTGTGAAATGTCTCAGATGTATGTTATCATCACGCCCATGACACACGTTGTTTTCATTGCATAACACTTATTGCCACGTACGTATATTATTGAACGCTTTAGACAGTTTCTTCCAAATGACTTAACAAAGGCAGCAATGAAGCCTCAGGCCAAACTGTAACGCTGATGTATTGACCGTAATGAGCAGCGCGACTACCTCACATCATCATGTCTCCTGGTTAAGGGAATTTCTGGGTCTCGCTCTATTTTCTCCGATAATTTTAAACCGAGGCTTTTTAAGTGTGTCAAAGGCATTCGCTTTCTCTCACTGAGCACAGAAACACCTCTGCAGATGGTGGAATCTATGTTTTTCATAGAATAACATGTTGTATCAGATTCCACTGCTGTTTTTGAACTGCATCTGCTAACAGACCAACAAACTCTGAAGTCTGTGGGTCCCAGATGATGTTTACGTAATCCTGATCTGCTTTTGTTTTTGGTTGTAATCTTGTGTTGTTCTTCCAGAGAAAATATCCAATGCATTATAAAATAGCGCTGATCATCAACTACCTAGGCCACTGTATCTCTGTGGGAGCACTAGTCGTGGCCTTCATTCTCTTCTTATGCTTAAGGCAAGTACAGAAATAGTGCCCACCATTTTCAATGTGTCCTGTGTGCGTGTGACCTCACAGAAGACAATGGGGGAATTTCATGCTATATAATTTGACATGGCTCATCCTTAAATCGCTTATGTCAAGCATAGAGAACAGATTCCTGCAGCGTCCAGGCAATAAAAAGGGATATTTCGTAATACTTCCAAATTGTCGTTTGTGTTTGAAGTCCTCCCTGAAACACACACCTACATCTTCTTTGACAGAATAGTGTACCTAGACTAACAGGCCTTTTGCAGTATGGTTTGATTGATGTGGAGATGTTGGAAGCAAATATTGTTTTTTTAAAAATATTCAATATTTTGTTTTGCGATTAGCTACTTGGATCACCCCCATACAGATGGCACAGTTTTATTATCACTGTACAGTCACCTATACAACGGAATTGTGAAGACTACACTGGAGGGTGCATTAAAAACAGAGCTAAAGCCAACACAACAGCAAAAAAACAAGAACTAAAACTAGAGAACATTCTAGAAACAATACAACAGACAACACGCTTCCATTCTTAAATTATGGGTGCAGGTTGAGGTTCAGTCGTTCATTTACAATCTGGTTGGGATGAGATCTGACACTAATTTGTTCCAGGTTTGTCCTCTTGACATTCACTGTGTAACGTGCAAAGACAACGTGTTCACCAAAGCAGAAAATGCTTATGAAACATGTGATGCTACAACATGGCAACTGACAACACTGGTCTGGAGCTGTCAGGTCATTTTGAATATGGAAATATATCAAGGATTTCATGAAAGCTTCTGTTGTCTTAGGAGCATCCGTTGTCTCCGTAACATCATTCACTGGAACTTGATCACCACCTTTATACTGAGGAATGTCATGTGGTTCTTGCTTCGGCTGATCGACCACGAAATCCACGAGCGCAACGAGGTACCAGCAGGAATTTGGTAATGTACACAGGCTCCGTTACAAGCTGATTCATTAAAAGAAAAGTCTTTGTGCTTTTTTTTTTCCAGCCTTGGTGCCGCTTAATTACAACAATATACAACTATTTCGTGGTGACGAACTTTTTCTGGATGTTTGTAGAAGGATGTTACCTTCACACAGCTATTGTCATGACGTATTCAACGGATAAACTGCGGAAGTGGGTCTTCCTTTTCATCGGTTGGTGTAAGTGTCTCGGTGTTGTCTGTGCATTAACAGTAATTTAAGTTTTGTGATTTTATTGACTGATTGCCTTTTTTCATTGAGTTTTAATCATCATTTCACAATCACGGATGACAGACAGCAGCAAAAACTCTTCCTCTGCTCCTCGTCAAGACTCTATGAGGAGTTGGTATATTATACAGGTTATTGCAAAAGAAAGATAAATACAATAGAGCAACTGGATATTAATATCAAATGACATTTCTCCCCAAAATCTAAAGTTATTATTTGCTTTAGTTTCCGGTCAGTGACAAAGCAGATAAGTTTTCTGAGTCATGCTGCAATCATAAAACCAGAGCTGCAGTGACGTGTGGGAAAATGCTATTTTTGCGTGTGACTAAAAGTGATAGAGTGAGCTGAGTCACAGCCCTTCATATTTAGGCAGAAAAATGCACCTGGACACATGCTTGTGTATGCTCTACTGGGAGTCTGACATTTTCCTTCTTGTACAGACTTTGTGTTCTTGTACTAAGGAAAACAGACACCCAGCTCCATGTAGGTTATGCCAAAGGTACTTAACAGTTATAACTATGAGACCTAACTGGTAATGACAGATAGATGAGACCGTCCAGGACCAATGACGGTATAGGTCATGATTGCAAAAATGTACTCTGGAGCAAAGGTGGAAATCCCATCTAAAATGAAGATATTTATGGTCAGTGAAATGTAGTCAAATGTCATATTTACATTGGAGTGACTGCTTGTTTTTTTTTGGTCTGACATGCACAGGGGATCTTTAACATACTGGTTGAGCTGCCAGACATGATGAGCAGGAGGATAAAGAACGACATGCTAAGCCATTTCTAGAAAGTGACAGTTGTTCGACACTTTTAATTTGTACTCTTCCACCTGCACCCCTCACAGCTGAGCTTACAAAATGGTGGAAAGCATTAATAGGTATTGTGAGAACAGTCATTCTGTGTGAGTAATGTTAGTCTTCAGAGGTTGTTAATGGAAGTGTATTATTCTAGGATGAATGTAGAGCAGATTAAATCTGCACTCCACCAGAGACTCAAAATCCGATGGTTACAAAATGGGGTTTGACCTTTAGCAGGATTCTAACAGCCACATTAAAGGTCATTTCCCTGATTATTACCCATCGTATCCACCTCAGCTCTTAGGACTTATCTGATCACCTCTCTGCCAGTGTTATATTCTATAAATGTTATATTCTTTAAGCCTCGTCCTAATGTAGCTTGGTCAAAAGTAGATTGGCTCTAAAACATAAACCACATGTGGTGCACAAAGAAATGGAGGTAAAGTGCTATTTTTGCTCTTTTTAGTGATATAAAACACTGGCACTTGCGTCCCAAAAGATATATTTCAAATATATTCACTTCCTGATATCAGCAGCTGTGACCTGAAGGCACTGCAGCTATGTGTGTGACCAGCATCATGACCTCGACTCAACCTTTTGATGTGCTTTCACCAGACGATACATGCTGATTTGCTCCATCATTGTGATGTGTGCACAGGGGACAGCGCTGCACTGAAATCAACCACTGTGTGGGTCTCATCTAGGATGGTTTATTTTGAATATTTTAAACAACTTCTTTCATGACATGATCATGTGACTGGAAACACAGTTTTGCTGCATTACTGCATTACTAATTTGAGGACAAAGGTTCCTGAAGAGTGAAATGGAAATCGAATTGTCCTTGTATTGACATTTGTCTGCATTTTGATGAATTGCACATCGTTTTATGTTTTATGAGGTCTTTTTTTTCCCAATTGCATTCTATAATTTTCACATTAATCATCTGGCTCTGCAGCCTTCAGATGAGACTAAAAGCAGTTTGTTCTCATTTCAGGTATTCCTTGCCCAATAATATTAGCTTGGAGCATTGGGAAATTGTATTATGAAAATAAACAGTAGGTGCTCCACAGAAATACCAGCCAATTGTTTATTTTACATTTTATCTGCTGAGATAATACCGATTCTCTTGTTATTTTAACAGATGCTGGTTTGGAAAAGAGCCCGGAAAATATATGGATTATATTTACCAAGGACCTATAATTCTTGTGCTTCTGGTGAGCATCAGCACACAAATGCGTTCAGTGCTTTTATTTTTAAAATGTTTGCAACATTCATTTATTCATGCTTAAGCATAAGAAAAAGAATGAATCTGCTCATGCTTATCTGTGTTGGGTTGACTCCTCTTGTACTTTACTCAAATGTTGTTTTTCTTGTGTGTGTCTTTCTAGATAAACTTTGTTTTCCTTTTCAACATAGTAAGAATTCTTATGACCAAACTTCGAGCTTCAACCACAACTGAAACAATACAGTACAGGTGAGTCAACCCATTTAAAATAAAACAGGTAGGAATGGCTTAAGGGATTGTTTAAATTTGAAAGGGCGAACAGCTGCACAAGATGGGATTCTGCAGACAGAAATGCACGTTTTTAACATTAAATATTTACATCATCACTGTGGATGACCCGCTGTGATAAACAAAATTTAGTCTGGTTCAGCAGTTTAACACAAAATGTGTCCACTGCAATAGAACGAAATTTATAAAAATACAAATGCAACCATGTATATCTTGTGAAATGTCTCATCTGTACAGTTCAAACACATATTTTTTATACAAAGTTCACACATTTTCACATGAAAAATACACAGCATATAAAATATAAAACAAGTTCAATCAGTAAAGAATAATTTGACATTTTGTACATGTTGTACATGTTGCTTACTTGAAAATGTTACCATTTTCAGAAAGTATTTCATATGAGAAGAATCAAGTTTTTACTTTTTACTTGTGCTCATTGTTCCCAAAAGAATGAACAGACTGACATTAGTCTGTGAGTGTGTGATGCAGATGAAGTGTGGAGCTTTTTGTGTGTACCACTTTTGGTTATAAAGTTTGGAGAAATGATTTTGTGTCTTATTCAGAAATGCTTGACAAATTAATTTACATGACCGGTGCATATTTGACAAACTTTTTTTTAATGCCGGCAAGACTCAATGAGTGAGAACAGATGTGGTCTGCTGAGTCCTTCCTTCCTGTTTCATTTTTGGGGATCATCGATTGTGTGGTTGTCACGGCTTAGGCCACTTGAACTGAAGTTGAAGTTTCATAAGCCAAAGCTGGATTTGCAGTTGGTCGGTGACAGATATGCTGACATGAACCACCCAGACCCAAGTGAGCACAGAACAGATGTGTCCGGCATGAATTGTTTGACTCATAACACCCTTTCCGTTCTACCGAAATGAATTATTAATATTAATATTAATAATATAGGATCTATAGGATGAATTTGACATTCATCATTGGACAGAAGGGATCCTAACAAGGTCAGTTTGGCATTCAACTACCATCAACGTCGTTTTAGTGTAATTTATTCAGGGACATAAGCAATTTTTTTATTCATTCTCATAGTACTTTTAACTAAAAATAGCATCTACCCCTGAATACAACATTGTTTGTTAATCATGTGTTAAATAACCAGTTGCAATATGTCCACTAGAATGCTCTAATAGAGATGGTGCGTGAACCTTTCCAACAATCTGACACTGGGTTCATTTATTCCAGAATGTTCTTCTACCACTCTTCCAGTGACGCAAGACAAATTCTGTTGTGTTTTTTTTTCTTCGCTGTAATTTTATTATTTAACAATGCTGCACCTTTATTTTCACAGAAAAGCTGTGAAAGCAACGCTGGTCTTGCTTCCTCTGCTGGGTATCACCTACATGCTCTTCTTTGTGAATCCGGGGGAGGACGATATCTCACAAATTGTTTTCTTTTATTTCAACTCCTTTCTACAGTCCTTCCAGGTGAGAGTCAGAATGATGACACAAAACGAGATAGAAGCTTGCGCACTGAAAGTTAACAATATGAATCACAGTAGATGACTTTTCAGGTTAAGACTCTTCTTATAGGAAGATGATCTGGAGTAACATCAGGACTACGTTTACTCACAACAACCCCCCAAGTATCATGAGCTGTCAGGAGTAACGGGGCTATGTGGGCATAATTTCTGCTCTGTTGCCATTTTTTCTATACTATTTCTGTGCTTGAATGTACAACTGAAGAGATTTGCTACACATTTGTTTTTTTCATTTCATTCTCATGAAAACAAAGGAAATAAAAACACACAATCCTCAGCTATCTGTTTAACGTCATTCCACGATATCATCTCCTAATAGCAATGTGTCTTATTCTGCAGGGGTTCTTTGTGTCTGTGTTTTACTGTTTTCTAAATGGAGAGGTGAGTCACGTCATTCTTTTTTAAATGAAACTGTCAATGTCTTCCTAAATATATGATAATACAATGAAACTTATATAATTCTGTCAGGGGGCGCTATGATGACGGTCTACAAAGTTGACAAAGTATTAATGCTAGTCATCGCCCATCATCTAAATGAAATAAAACAAACTGCAGCACTTCCAGCTGTTTGACAGTCAGTAATCCTCCAAATTGTTGCCATCAGTTGCTGTGACAAGTGACTGTGTTATTGGTTTCTTGCAGCCCACAGATAATTAAAATGTTTGGGAGTTGGAAGGTATAAAGTTGGTGAAAAATAGTTGTGTATTTAAGTCTCCAGTCTTCTATTGTTATTTCATACAAAAACATACACTGGCTAAGCTCATATTGCCGGAGGTGACTTGTATATTATACCTGTGAATTGTATCTTCCCTGTACCTTCAGTGATAGAGGTGTGAAAGTGCCAAACATCACCAGTCTACATGTGTCTGTCATCTTCCCACAGATGTGATCATTGTTTTCTAATTTCTGAGTCTTTATAATCAAGACTGAAGACACACACTTCTCAATAAATTCTTTAAACCTGAGAAGTAGAAACCTTCCACTGCCACCTAGCTAATCACTAGTTAACAACAATCAATCAGCCTAATGACGAATCATGCTGATTAAACGTCAAGTACTGACAGAACTGAACTGGTCTGGATCAGATTGAGCGGCTCAGTGTAAAAAGTTCAAATCTACACTTCAAATGACTTGCTCTGTCCCTGGTTGTGATTTATGAACTACGGGTTTTGTATATTACACTTCTTTTTCGTTACTGATTTTAGCTTTGTGTGAGGAAGTAATAATGATTTGGAGTCGTTCCCAGTTCCCTATTTGAGTGCTGCAGGAATGATTCTGTCTGTCACGTTACATTCTTCACTTCAGTTTGGTCCAAAGAGAAACTGTGATCAGGGAAACATTTTAGTTATTGAGTCATTTTCTCAAAAACATTACAGCCTTGGAAAGAGAATCAAGTCTCAGAGTCAGAGCCAAAAAAAACAGATTTTGTTCAGTTTACAGTCACCAACCCTGAATCCTCTGCTGCATTATTACCATTGATCTGTTTAGTGAATCTGTTAGTTGAAATTCATCATATTATTTCAGCATTTGTTTATGCTTTCCAAAATTGTTTACTTACTTAAAAGCTGTAGCCATAAACTAATATCTCTCTCTGTCCTCAACATTAAAGGTACGTTCTGCAGTAAGAAAGCGGTGGCATCGCTGGCAGGACAATCACGCCCTTCGAGTACGAGTTGCCCGAGCCATGTCCATCCCCACATCCCCAACAAGGGTCAGCTTCCACAGCATCAAACAAACCACAGCTGTGTGACCAGGACAGTCAGCACATAATGACCACAACACTTGGGGATTAGACTTAATCCTTCTGTCCAGCACAAACTCACGGCTTCCACAAAAGTGATATCTCATATAATTAGGCCATTGTCTGACTGATTTCTGTTTCCTAATCAGAACAGTTAGCATCTGAATGACACATAAAGCATTCATGCTATACATAAGCCTTTTTATTTTTTCAAAGGGCATCATTAAACTGTCATGTTAAACTGACAAAAGTCATACCCTGCAATGTACGTATCACTGTCCTTGTATTGCCTGGAGGGGGGTTTTAATTAATGGAGCAAGATAATCCGGCAGGATTTGTATCTGGATACGACAGCACACACTTCTACGGGCGACTTACCATTGTTACATAATCAGATAAACCTGATGTTCTTAACATTCGTCCCAAACCCACATTTGTACATTTGATAATAAATATGGAAAAAAATGCTCTTTGCGAGCAACAATTTATTTTAGGAAGCAAGAAAGAGGTGTGCAAGGAAGATAGCGCTGAATAAAATATCGCAAACATTACACCATTAAAGTCAGGAATACAACTGAAAGGGGGGTTTAAAATATTTGCTGTTCTCTTCAAAACAGCCGATCAGTGTCAGCTGACTAGTTTGTTTTCTAGTCGCCAAAGTCCCCGGATTCTCCTTCGACGCAGACCGATTTGGAACTCCTGTGTGGTTTAAACTCACTCGTGCATTTATGTCATGTACAACCAAGTGTCATCCTGCAGACGCAGTGGGAGCAGTTCAAATCCTTTTGGATTTATGAAATCCTTGTGACTTTGTCGTAATCAGTGTCACTAAGCTGCTGTTTCATGAGCTTGATGAACGTCAGGACAATATATTGGAACTCACATATCTGCTCATGCTGCTCACACCACAACCACAGGAAGAACTTGGAACTGAACTCTGCCAGAGATTTGAAATGCAAAGGACAAATTGGAAAATCTAATTATTTTAACATCTTTAGTTTACATGTTGATATTACTTCATGTTCCTCCTACAGAAGAGTATTAGGGCATGTAGGAGAACAACATCTGAGAGGGGGACGATTTTTTTGCATCGTTTACTTTACAAAATTTCGAGAATCAAGAATAAAGTCGAAATACAATTTTGCGAATCATGTCGAAATTTTGAGAATAAAGTCACATTCAACTTTATTCTCAAAATTGTATTTCGACTTTATTCTCGAACTTTTGACTTTTTCTGGAAATTGCCTTTTTTCTCAAAATTTCAGCTTTATTCATGAAATCGTATTATGACTTTATTCTCTATAAGTTTGACTTTATACTCAAAATTTGGATTTAATTCTCAAAATGTCGACTTTTTTCTCAAAGTGCACAGTGAAAAAAAAATCCTCTCTCAAATATTTTTCTCCTACATGGCCCTGATACTCTTTTGTATTCTCCCCATTGAGGTGGCACAAATAACATTTTTAAAGGGATAGGTCACCACTATTGACCCTTATCTTCCTCTCTGATGTCAGCTGGATATAAAGTTTTAAGGAGAAGCCCATTAGCTTGGATCAGCATAAAAGCAAGAAACGATCAAACAGCAAATTTCACTTTTTCCAACATTTGTGCTTGATGCAACTGTAACAGAAAGACTGAGTTTTCACTCCCAGTTAAGTTGCATCTGTGCTAAGAAACTCTTTAGTGTGCAAACATCGTGTGAGGTGTTTTGTTTGTCTTAAAACTTGGTGTGTGAAATGCATATAGCATTTCAGAGGAAATCTGCGTAGGAATGTACATTTTTCAAGTCCTCTGGTGTGTAGAATGATGCATTATCAAATGCAGTATTAAATGTATACTAAGGTTATTACATTTATGTTTTTAATTTTTTGTTTTTTAAAATGTGACACTTTCATGAGCTTTGTGGGTTTTAACTTTGGAGAGTCTCGCTTTTTTCCTATGTTGAACAGACATGCAGTA